>PVJO010005527.1:0-97634 GCA_004026905.1 Hystrix cristata
GGTATTGTGCATTGTATTTTTTTTTTTTTTTGAGACAAGGTCTTATGTAGTTCAGGCTGGCCTGGAACTCACTATGTAGCCCAGGCTGGCCTCGAACTCGCAGCAATTCTCCTGCCTCAGCCTCCAAGTGCTGGGATTACAGGTGTGCACCACCACGCTGGCATTGTATTATTTTCCATGGATATCCAAATGGTTTAGATTATTTTAAGAATATTTACTACCCTATAAACATATACAATTATTATTTGTCAGTTAAACTTTTCTTGTTGTTGTTTTGATACAGGGTCTCACTACGTAGGTTGGTGCTGGGCTTGAATTCACTGTGTAGCCCAGGCTGGCCTAAGGCTTGTGGCAATCCTCCTGCCTCAGCCACCCAAGTGCTGGAATTACAGGAGTGTACCATCACACCTGGCAAAATTATTTTTAAAAGTTAAAAAAAAAAAAAGAAAAGAATCTTTAGTTTATAGAAGAATAAGGCATAGAATAGTTGTAGTTTCTATTAAGCATGCCCACAAAGATAGATTATTGTTCTTTCTCTCAGTTTTCACCAAAACCATGTATGTCTCAATTTCCAACTTTGATTTTTTAAAAACTTCATAGAATTAATGTTAGTTCATAAAACTTTTTGGGAAGTTCTTTTCCTGTTTTGTTAGATTGTTATTAATAGAAGAGTAAAGGGAAACTTCCTACAGGAATACTTTGTTTTTAGTTAAATTGTATTGATTGCTTTTAATTTTTTTTAATTGTCCTGATGATTTGGAGCTGTTTTCAATTTCTCTGTTAGTACCTTCTATATACTGATATTTGCGCCCTCCCCTGAATTCCTGTGTGTAAGTCCTGATCCCCAGTGTGGTAGTATTTGTGCAGGAGGCCTTTGGGAGGTGATTAGAGGTGAGATGAGGTCACGAAGATGGGGCCCACATGATGGGATTGTGCTGAAAACAATAGGGAGCAAGCTGTCTCCTCCCACCCTGTGAGAAGGTAGTGAGGGGCCCCTCTACAAGCCAGGAAGGGACCGCACTAGAAACAGACCATGTTGACACCTTGATCTTGGACTTTGAGCCTCCAGAGCTGTAAGAAATAAATTTCTGTTGTTTAAACTGAGATTTGTTATGGTAATTTGAGCTGACTCAGACAAAGATATAAGGCAGCTAACAAACTTTTTAAATCAAGAGAGGAAAGTATATAAGAAATTGAAAGAAAAAATGAGCCAGTAAAAGGTAGTATGTTTCTGCAAACTCCTGTGACTTAAAAATATTTTTAAAAGTGGAAAATTAATTAAACATCCTGAGTAGCTGCTGAAAATTCTTTCGCGTCTCATAATTTCTTTAAATCCGTGTTCCTAAGATACTTAAAATTCTTATCATCACAAAAAATCGTATTTTCTCTGTATCCTTCCTGTACTATTCTATTTTGGACCTTGAGAATCAATAACTGGCTTGGTAATGAGCTCATTGTCCTTAACTTTTGCTTTATTGATTCACGATATACTTATTGAAATGTAATAAACTATTCATAAACTTGCGAAGTCCAATTCTCAAAGCTTCTCCAAGGAGATGTATATGTCTTTCAAAAAAGATTAAATTACCCACCTTAAATCATTTTGATTTTCTGTCTAGGTAAAATGCTGACTCACAGCCCTAGATTGCTATTTTATAGTTCAAGCAATTTTTTTAAAACTCACTTGAGATACTTGTGGAGAACAGCAATTTCAAGTACATGAAGGGTTATTAAGCAGAAGGTGATGACCTACTTTGCTTCATTTGTAGGAAGGCTACAACAAGAGGGAAAAGGCAAGAGAAATAGTGGGTATGAAAATAACTTTATCTTGGCTTTCTGTAGCTCTTCTGGGCCAAAATGCTCAAAAAAAAATCATAGATACATATAAATGAATGTTTATGTGTACCTTATCTTCACAGGGTATCGACAGGAGGATAGCATTATAGAAAGCCAGTTTCCCCGAGGTCACACAATAGGAGGAGTAATTTCCATCTTCTAACTTTTCTTGTAGTGAAGTTTGTTAAAATTGCAATCATCTTGATAAAGTCCTAGCATTGCTCAGAGTAGATCACTCAGGAAGAGATAGCCAATACATTGGTTTATTTACTGTTAGATGCTCTAGGTTTGCACCTAATTTATGTACCTTCTGCCTGTGTTTTTCTAAGATTTTAGAATGTTTCAAATAGAATATAATTCCTAAATATTTTAATCTATTTAGGAAAATCCTGGGTTCAGTTATAAAAAATGCTATGTATAGAGACACAATGGATATGGCTTAATATCTTGAATATTCTCAAGTAAAAAGAAATGTGCTTTTATTTTTTTCTTTTGGTACTAGGGATTGAACTTGGGCCTTCATACAGCCTTAGCCCTTCTTCATATTTTAAGAGAGGGCCTCACAAAGTCACTTAAATTGCCCGGGCTAGATTCATACTTGGAATCCTCCTTCTTCAACTTACCAGGATACTGGGATTACAGGCATGCATCACCATCACCATGCCCAATTAAGAAATATATTTTTGTCATTCCTTCATTGGTTCAAATTCTAAGAGAAGGCATGCCATTTATGAAGAATATCTCTACTAATGATTTGTTGACTACATAGTGAAAGAAATAAATGTATCATATAGTACAGAATTCTATAGCACTTGTTTGGAGAATAAGAATTCACAGTGTTGGGGTTGGGGATTTAGCTCAGTGGTAGAGCGCATGCCTAGCAAGTACAAGGCCCTGAGTTTGCTCCCCAGCACCACCCCCAAAAAAGAATTCACGGTGTTATAACAAAACAATGTCATGTCAGATTACTATCTGTCTATAACATTGCAGAGGACCTGAAACGTTACAGTACCTGATGTGTTTTTAGATGTTTATTCAAAAAAAAAGACAGGATAATGAAACTCTAATATATTTAGAAATGTCTTGGTGATTAACTTATAGAAATGAGACTAGTTTCTGAGAAAGAAGAACTACTAGAAAAGTAACATTTTCATTCCGAAACTACATCTTGGTGACAACTTTAAATGCCTGTTTGTCAGTAGTCTCCTATTTGTCCTTCCTATTTTTCTTATCATTAATGCCTTACTGCAGACTGTCTCCACAGCTATGTTCCTAGAACATGTCTTTTTGTCTTGTTTTCTTGTTTCCTATAACATGTCTTTATGGTAGTCCACTGCTTAGAACCTTTCATAACTTCTTTTCTGTAGGATGAAGTCTGAACATCTGAGGTCAAGGCTCCCAGTGCAGTCTCTCAGAGAGAACTGTAGAGGACCACAAATCTTGAGAAATAACATGTAGAAGGGGAGAAGGGGACGAAGTTTGAGCTGGGCAGGGTGGCACACACCTACAGTCCCAGCCCATTGGAAGACCAAGGAAGAGAGATCATAAGTTCAAGCCCAGCCCAGGCAATTTAATAAGACCCTGTCTCAAAAGGGCTGGGGTTGTAGCTCAGTGTGAAAGCCTTAGGTTCAACCACCAGTACCAAGAAAGAAAAAGAGAAGGCGGGGAGGGGAGAGACGGAAGAGAAGAGGAGAGGAAATTGTGTGTGTGTGTGTGCGAGCGCACGTGCGTGCTTGTGTGTGTGTGTGTGTGTGTGTGTGTGTGTGTGAAAGGCCAGTAGAGACTGGAGATATCAGAGGCAGAGAGAGAACAAGTACATTCATTGTTAAGCAAAGATACTTTGAAGATGTAACTAAGCAGTGACAAAGTCAATGCCAAATACTGAAGAAAAATTGGGTAACACAGAGATACAGAGAGACCTCTGAGTCTACCAGTGAGGTGTTGTCAGAGCTTATGAGGAATGTGGGTATTTCTTATGGCTGACGGTAGGGATTTTTAATCTTTTGTCCATGGACAGAGTGTCTCAGTGTGTCAGTGGGCCACCTGCATCAGAAACCCCTGGGGACCACCCCAAACATTCTAAATTAGAACCTTAGGAGTCCAAGTTCTGTCTTGTGCCCTTCCCAGAGCCATTATTATGCAGAATGGAGGAAGCGCAGACCTCTAAGGCTGGTATAGAGGCTTACAGGCTGGCTCCAGCTCAGCTTTGTAGTCTTTTCTCCCACTAGTCTCCTATAGAAATTCTCCAGCATGGCGCTAAGTACATTTTTCTTAAGTAATGCCCTTAGCTAAATTGCCCTCTGCTCTCTAAATCCACTGTCATTCAAATCTAGCCCAAGTCACTGTCTTGGCCCCACTGTAATTTTCCCGCCTCTGCCTTCCTTGGCATTGTGGTTGTGCCACTCTTGACACTTGTGATGTGTCTTAAGAGATTGAATTCTTTGTATTTTTTTATGTATCTCTTGACTGCAAGAGTATAAGTAATGTGAAGAGACAGAATAAAAACAGCCAAACATAATAAGAGTGTAAACTTTTTTTTTTTAAAGAGTGTGAACTTTTTATCTTCCACAATTTCCATAATGCTGGGCATGTTGTCCATGCTTAGTAATTCCCAGTGAATTACCTGAGTTAATACAGAGATATGTCAGTGGGCAGAGTACTACCCTTGATTTTGGTTGAGTTATACTACTAGTTCACACATAGATTTCTTAGTTAAGGAATAGAGGTTGGGTATACAAGAGGCAAGTTTGATTCAGCTACACTTCGGGTTTTTTTTTTTCTTCTGGGTACTGGGAATGAAACTCGGGGTCTTCTGCTTACTAGGCAAGTGCTGTACCATTGAGCTAAATTCCCAACCCCACTTTGCTTTTATATTATATATAATACCAGAAAAGTTGGATGCAAACTAAAAGGAAGGACTTTTGAGTTTCAATACAAATATGGGCATAATTGTTTCTATTTTATTATTGTATTATATTAAAATGGCCACTTCACATTTTCTAAGGTTTACTCTATAGAACTAATAACTACAACTGTATTTACAGAAGACCACTGTACCTAAAATGGTGTTCAAAAAGCAAACCATTCTTAAAGTACAGAAATGAAAAGTTGTTTCATTTAAAAAAGCTTTCATAAAATAAACTTTTTGTGAAACAAAAACATCTTCATTTATTTTGTTTATAAATATAAAATTTTGATGCAGCAAGCTTTACAACCCCCCATATTTAATCACAAAATAAAAAGAGTCTGTGGGATGTATCACAAATTGCTGACTTTGAGATAATATGACCCTTCTCATTATTGGACCTTTCCATATGAATGAATTCATTGCACAATGTTAGCCAGCACTTCTTCTTTTTTAAATTAATCACATATTTTTAAATTAATACACATTTATCAGCACATAATTATTACATTTATCGTGGGGAATTTGTACATGTACATAACACATCTTTTAAGAAGTTTAATAAATATGACCTATTACCCTTTTATCTGAATGCAAAAATAATTTATATACAGAATTTATCATACCCTATGTAATAATATTTGATTTTGTGTGTGTGTGTGTTCTTTTTTTTAGTGCCGGGGATCAAACTCAGAGCCTTGTGCCTGCAAGGCAAGCACTCTAATCACTGGGCTAAATGCCGAACCCCTGTGATAGTATTTGAGAACCATTAGCTATTATTGTTAGAACATTTGTGGTTGGGAAAGTCACTATAGACTTTTTTGACAGGAGGTATGGAGATTTTTTTAGGATATAAAAGACCATACTAACAAAAATATAATTCTTGGCTCCAACTTTGTGATGTTGTTTACTTAAACTTCATACTAATGTAGACAGACTGAAGTATACTTTCTATTCCTGATATTCTTCTGATTTACTTTGCAACCCCAAGGTAAGTCTTTTTATGAGCGGATATGATTGTCTTCAAAGTATAATTTTCCTGGTACCTGGATTACCTTTTCTCCTGATAACAATCAGATGGTCCTCAAGGCTTTCATTTCTTTTGTTGTATATATAGTTACCTTTTTTACCCAGATGTTGAAAATATCCTAACATTTGGAGATATGACCCCTAAACCCAAGGAACCCAAGGGAATCTGTTAGACGCAGAATTGCGTGAGGGAAGTACATGGTCTGTGGTTTCTGGATGATGCCATCTATGAAGTGTGAAACAGCAGAGGCAGAAGCTACTTCTGGCTGAGGCAGTAAATTGCTGTGTTTAAAAAGGTATGGCAAAACAAGCCATTCTTTAAGAATAGGGAAAACCTCTATGGGTATTAGGGATGAGGAAGGGCATTTCGAGCTTTGGGCTAATAGGTAATAAGATGCCATTGAAAAGTTGTAGAGAAAATAGTGACATAAAATAGTTTTTAGGAGGACTGATCAGATCGTCTACAAAAGGATTATAGAGAAAACAAAATTTGATGACAAGATTTTTTTTTTTAGTAGTTTAGATGTAAAAGGAGTAGGGCTCACGTAAGAGGCTGAGGGCTGTGCAGATGAACATAAACATAATTGGAAGTATCGACTGATGTTTTGTAGAAAAATACACTTCACAGTAGTTGATTTGTTGTGGTGGAGCTAATGAAAAAAGAATTTTAAAAATCACTGCAAAATTTGATATATGGAACTGGGCATGGTGGCACAGACCTGTGATCCCAGTACTCAAGAGGCAGAGACAGGAGGATCACCATGAGTTCAAGGCCAGCCTGAACTACACAGCTCCCGGAGACCCTGTCTGAAAAAGATTTTTTTTTTTTTTTGATACATGAGTTACTGGAGAAGATGGATTCAGATTTTAGTTTGTTGGGTTTTAAGGCAATTGTAGCTTTATCCAAGTAGAAATATGAAGGAGATTTGAATCTTAATTATCAAAATTGTAGTTAAAATTAAGACAAAATGTAATCATCCAATCTTCACTAATGCCTATTCTGGTAAGTACAAAGAGACAAGAAAAAAAAGAGCATAGTTTTTATGGAGCATAAAACATAACTAGGGTGTAAAACAGTTAGTTGAAAACACAAATATAGTAATTGTTCTAAAAGAAAGATAAAAATGGCCCTGTGGAGATGGAAGCTTCTGTCTGATTAAGAGCATTGACATTTCAACAGCGTTTTGAAAATCAGATCTAAGGCAGAGGTGACAGAGCAAACAAAAAAAACAGGGATCCAACCACACTGAGAGCCACCAGAGGAAGAGAGAAAAAAACTGATAAGGAAAAAATCAGGCAGTCAAAAAAAGTAGAAGTTTTAAATTTATTTCTCTTTTTTTCTCAGTGCCAGGGATTGAACTCAGGGCCTTGTGCCCACTAGGCAAGCACTCTAACTCTGAGCTAAATCCCCAGCCACTCATTTCTCTTCTTACCTCTCTTTTCACTCCTATAGGTTATCTTCTCCTCTTAAGGGCCAGACTGTGTGTGAGTGCACTGTGTTTCACAAAAGCACCCAGGTTCACTATACTTCTCTGGGAAATCCTCTCTACTTAGTGTGTCTTTTTATCTTTTTAGAAACATCCCAAATGATGGTCTACAGGAGAAATTCTAAGTGACTATCACTTGTCTAGCTTTCCACTAGTATGATCTGAAGTCCCATCAGAATTAGTAGGAAAACATGCTAAAAAGGCACATTTCTGCCCCAGATCTCCTGAATTAGAATTTCTGAGAGGGGTCTTGGAGTCTACATTTTGGTTCTGTTTCATTTTTTGTAGTGCTGGTGTTAGCAGGTAGTTACACATTATCAAGCCTGAGGAACAACAGAGGGGTCTGAAATAGCATGTTTTACCAGTTATAGTTAAGTAAAGAAAGGCCTCAATGTATAATGCATTTATAATCATTTATTAGATCCCAGACCCAAAGACACAATGCTACACCACTAACTCCCACACGGACTAGCATGTGAGAGCTTATTGTATTAGTGGTGACAATGCTGAACTGATTCTGCTCAGAGTCTCAGCTTTCCTGTGGACTGAATGTTACTTGATCCCTCTATAAGTCACGAAAGGGAGGGAACTGTACTTGATAAATTCTAAGATTCCTCTCAGCTCTGCCATTTTGTGGTACTGTGAAAAACAAATCTTTTATATTAAGGGTTAAACTTAAGCAAACTGAAAAAACTTCATATTTGTGTTCATTTGAGCTACTGTTGTTTCTTTTAATTCAACTAGTGTGTGAGTTAATTATTAAACAAGTACATATTTATTGTAGATTACGAGTTTTCAAATTGATTTTTTAACAGCTGAAGCACAGAACAAGCCCCAGGCATTTCACATGCATGGTCTTTTGCCATTTCATAGCTCCATGTTTCCTTGGTGATTCAGTGTTCACAGTCTGCCAGGCCCACTCTGAGCCATTGCCACTCCGCATTCCTTTTCCATTGTTAATAATATCCTTTTCTTCTTTTTCTTCTTTCTATAAAGAAACTGATTTGTTTTCTCAGGGCTGAGTTGGCAGAAGTGACTGCAAGTTTCAAAGCTCTGTTTACTAACAAAAGAAAAAAGTATCAAATAGTGCTTGAACAATGATTAAATTTTGTGCTATCACTTTGGTGTTAGCTTTTTTTTCCCATTACAAATGTGAGCCTAACTTAGTTTCAAGATGATTTCAGAATACTGTTTAAAGTGTCACTCAGTGCCCTTGGTACCATCTTATAAATAATAATGAATGTCCATATTCTCCAACAAGGTTCTTTTAAAAAATCTTTTTCTTCCCCCCGTGGTAATATAAATTTGATATTTGCTAAACTTTCCTTAAAGTTTTAATGGCATATTTGAATTTCCTAAGGCCATCTAGCATATAGCTCATATATTTGTATTTATCTTAAAATATGTGTAAGATTTTAGTAATATCATATTAATTCCTATATTTTCCTATTCTTTTCCCCCCCTCATATTTTCACTTAGAAACAGGGAAAATTATGCAAATGTTCCGTGCTGGGCTACTACTATTCTGTTTGATAAATATTTGAAATTATCACCTGACTTAATCAGATAGTTACTATCTACCATGTGCAAGTTAATACCTATTATGTGCAAAGCCCTGGTAGGCATTATAGGCAAATAGGTAAGTATATTGCATGGTACCTACCATTAAAAATCTTACAACAGCAATTCATCTGAATTCACATGCTAACTGGTAGGAAAATAGACTTTGGCTCTCTAGCATACTTTGGGAGACACTTAGAACATCAGAAGTGTTCTTTTCAATAAGAATTTATGTAGGCTGGGGGGGGCAGCTCACCCCTGTAATCCCAGCACTTGGGAGGCTGAGGCAGAAGGATCACTGTGAGTTCGAGATCAGCCTGGGCTACATAGTGAGACCCTGGTCTCAAAAATACAAACAAAAAGAGAATTTATGTAGACTCTGCTATGTACAAAGCACTGGAAAACACAGAAGATAATAAAGACAAGGCATACTCTTTTCCTGTTTGCCCTCATGTCTTTATTTTAGAAGACAGATTGGGGCAAAATATGTAGATTTGAGAGTTAGCTGAACATCTGGTAAAGTCACCAAAGTTAACAGTATGGTAGTTCCTCAAAATAATAGTAGAAATAGCAGATGATCCAGCAATCTTACTTCTGGGTTTATACCCAAAAGCAGGGTCTCAAAGAAATTTTTGTATACTCATATAACAGTACTATATACAGTAGCAAAGAGGGGGAGGTACCCCAAATATCCACCAAAGAATGAATGGATAAACAAAATGTGACATATACATAGAATGGAATGTTTAGACTTACAAAGGTAGGAAATCCTGTTATATCTGCAGTATGGCTGAACCTCGAGAACATTAAGCTGAGTGAAATAAGCCAGCCACAAAAAGCCAAATACTGTTTGATTCCACTTATATGAGGTATCAAAAGTAGTTAAATCCATAGAGGGGTAGAATGATGGTTACCAGGACAAAGGGAGAGAGGGAGATGGGTAGTTATTATTTATAGGTACAGAGTTTCAGTTTAGCAAGATTTTAAAAAAGTTTGGAGATCTATTTCACAATAATGTACTACTGATGCTGTATACTTTTTAAAGTCACTAAAGTACATGGCATTGCCCAGATAGAGAATATGTGTGTACAAAAGATGTTTGTGAAGAAGTAGTAGGAAGGTAAATATTTAAGAAAAGATTTAAAAGATACCATCAAGAGGATAGCGATCGATGGCAAGAAAGGAAAAAAAAATTAGAAATGTATTCTCATAGAATCCAAGAGAAGTGAGAATTTCTATGCAAATAGGTTGTAATGAATAATGTCTAATCTACCAGCAAGTCAAATAAGAAAGTACTGTAAGAAGCCTTGGCTGAGAGGCACAGCTCAGTGGCAGAACATTTGCCTGGCATACACAGCACCATGGGTATGATCCCCAACATTGAAAAAAAAATGGCTTGGCATTTATAAACATTATTGAGTGTAGGTCTCTTGGATTATATAAACCAAATCTTTTGAGAATTAAATGGAATTTAACAAAAATTTTAGTAAGTGTAGACAACTCTTTCAGAAAGTCAGAGATGAAGGAAAGGACACAAAGGATCAGTAGCTCTGTAAGAGGGGGCTTTTTTTCTTTTTTCTTTTCTTTTCTTTTCTTTTTTTTTTTTTTTTTTTGATGCTGGGGATCGAACTCAGGGTCTTGTGTTTGCTAGGCAAGCACACTCTACCACTGAGCTAAATCCCCAACCCCAAGGGGACTTTTTTAAATATAGAAAATCTGAGCATTTTTTTTTACAAGAAGAAGTAGGAAAAACTTAAGAGAGGAGAGTCAAAAACTTATAGAGCAGGCTGGGATATAGCTCAGTGGTAGAGCTTTTGCCTAGCATGTACAACACCCTAGATTTGATCCCCCATACAATACTAGTACTACTACTAATCTCTATCAAAATCCTGTATATTGGTCAACTTCCTTGTTACTGGATAAAATACCTGGCATACACAAATTAGAAAAGAAAAGGTAGCTAGGTATGGTGGCGCATGCCAGTAATACCATACTCAGGAGGCTGAGGCAGGAGGATAACTGTGAGTTCGAGGCCAGCCTAAAAAAAAAAAAACGGTCTATGGCTTACAATTTCAGAAGTTTCAGAGTTTCAGCCCATGGCCTTCTGGCTCCAAGGCATAAATATCATGGCAGAAGGGCATGGCAGAGGAAGGCTACTCAACTCAGGACAGCTGGGAAGCAGAACAGGGGGAGAACCAGAGAGGAAGGGGCCAGGGACCTGATATAGTCCCAAGGTCATACGCCCCTGACTCACCCAGACACACCCAGAAGTGTGCTTCACTAATCTCCTTGGTGTCAAGACAATCAAATAGACAGTCATGCTGGGTGTGGAGGCATGTGCCAACAATCCTGAACCCCGGGACTCAAGAGGCTGAGGTGGGAAGATTGCTACAAATTCAAGGCCAGCTTGGACTACACAGTGAATTGGAGGCAATCAGGGCTACAAAGTGAGTTTGGGACCAGCCTAAACTACATGATACCATGTCTCAAAAAAAAAAAAAATCAATTGTTACACCATAGAGAAAGGGATGATTTGGGAAAGTTTTGGTTGTACTCTGAGACGAGAAGAAAAGATGCCTGAGTTTAGATGAAAAAGGAGTTCTGAAGGAGTTCAGACATTGTGCCCTTTACTTTTACTGTACAACAGAAATCTTCTTTATCTTCAACAGAAGAAAATGACACCAAGTATTGGCTTGAGGACAGTAGTGAACATTTGACATAGCCACTGTAAAATATGGGTTAGTGAGTCAACTAGCTGAGACTAAATCATAAATAATGCTGTAAAATAGAAAGCACAGTTATGCAATTTTCTTGGCAGTCCAAAAACAGATTGGAAAAAGCAGATTGTTGTGTTGACCCACATTCAGGGACTGGCAGAAGAGATATGCAGCATCAAGGTCATAGAGCAGAAGGAGTTGTTACCAGGTAGCTCCTGCTAAAGCGGCACGGCAAATAAACGTTACCAGGTTTGGGGTTGCTCCCCTCCTGGAGCTGGAGTCCAGGTGCTTCTTGTCTCCAACGAAGAACTGAAGGAAATGAGAGAGAGAAAAAAAAATAACAAAGTTTATTTGAAAAAGTAAAAGGGCAGAGTGAGGGAGAAAGCAGGGCGGGCTGTCCTGAGGAAAGCCATGATCGTGAGCTCTTCTTGGTGTCTGTGTCCTTTTATACCATCCAAAGCTTGCGGGCTGGTATAAAAGAGAGGTGGTCCTGGGATCCTGGCCTCAGGCTGACATCAGGGCTGGGAAGTCCTATTGAAAACTTGCTCAAGGGCAGATGAGAAGTTCACGTGCAGGGCTTTGGGCACTCTTCTGCGCATGCGTTCAGGGATTTTATAGTTAACAGGTCATGCCTACTTTCCCAGCCAGATTTGCCACACCTCATCTCCTGTCTCATAATTGTTAACGTTTTTAAGAAAATAGTTGTAACAGCTGACCCCATAAACCAAATGGAGAAGGAAGGAGTAAAATCAGCACAGGGCTAATAGATTAAAGAGAGGAGATCAGGAGTTGGAGATTTAGCGCAGTGGTAGAGTGCTTGCCTAGCAAGTGCAAGGCCTAAATTAAACCCCCAGCAACCCACCCACACGAAAAAGAGAGGGTTTCAAGCCTACTGCTTTTAAGAAGTTAGAAGGGAGAAGTTCAGAGAGAAAGGGGAAAAGGAAGAGAGGGACGGAGGGAGAAAGAGCCAGACAAGTTGAAAGATTCAAGGCTGATTACATTGTGAGGTAACTGCTCATACTGGTTACAGTATGAGTAGAGAGCTATTGTGAGTGATAACAAGGTCTAGTATGAGCCTGTGGGAATGTGTAAATTGTAGTGGAAAGTCATGGAATTTAAAAGCCAATTTGTTGTATAACTACTTCCTTTGGATATTAAAGGTAAACCAGGATGAAAGGTTCCCAACAGGGAAAAAAAAAAATGTCTGTAACCCTGTGCTCAAATCTTTAAGCACTATAACAGTATGATATGAAAGTCAGCAAAAGGTAGAGATGAGCATGGGGTGAATGATATTTCAAGAGGATATGAACTTCAGAGGAAGAACAAAGGAGAACTGTGGTCTGAAAACCTTTTGTATAGAGCCAGGGGAATATCACCTCCATTTCCTGGTCTCAAAATAGGCATCACCTTCATCTAGAGGAGCCTGTGTGGTCAGAGAAGAGTCAGGTTTCCTTTTTGGCAAAGAGATTAAAAGATTGTTAGGGAAAGGTTAGCAGTACAGGAAAGTTTATTAACAATTGAATGATATTTTAGTAGATAACATGGGGTTAGTAGGAGAATTAGCAAACATTATGAGAAAGAAAAGAAAATGACTGAGGGGACTTAAATCTTAAGAGATGGGGCATTAAGAAGCACACAATTACAGGAAGAGGAGAGAATAAATGTAAATAGAATGATAGCACTAATTTTAGGCTGAATATTGTTTAGGAGAGAGAAAGTAAATGATGGTGATATAAATCAAACAAGACCCATAAATTTTCATTTCATATTGTTTAGGAGAGATGAGACAAAATGGTCATGATCTGGAAGACATAAGTAATATAAAACTTTAAAGGTTTATATTTTAGGCTTAAACATTTTCTTCTGGGAAAAACATTTGGGCATCTCCCCGAGTTCCAGTTTTCCCCATTTATTTATTCTTGGAAGTATATTGAGTGCATGATCTAGACCACTACACATGCAATTCTAATTTATCCCATTGGAAAAAAAAATTTATTCGATTGTTCCAGTTTATCTCCTTGTCTACTTTAATATCCACTTCCTGTGCCATAAAATTCACCACTCTAAAGTATATAATCCAATGGTTTTTAGTAAATTCGTAAGGTTGTGTAATATAATGTTGTATTACACAATATGACAGTAAATTTCCTCAAGATTGGGCACCACTAGTCCCAGAACATTTTCCCTTATCTAAAAAGAAACATAGTGTCCATTAAAATTATACCCCATCTTCCTCCTACATCCAGCCCCTGCAGCCACTAATCTACTTTTGGTCTCTATTGATTTTACTGTGCTGGACATTTTATATAAATGGAATCACAATTTGTCCTTTTATGTCTAACTTCCTGAATGTTGTAACATGTATCAGAACTATATTTTTTGTAACTTAATAATATTCCACTGTATGGATATGTATTTGTTTATCCATTCCTCAATCAATGGACATTTGTATACTTCCACTGTTTTGGAATAATATTGCTGTGAACGTTCAAGTGCAAGTTTTGTGCAAATATACATTTTGAGTTTTCTTGAATACTATGCAACCTACAAATGGAGTTATATGAGTTTAACTTTTTGAGAAACTGCCGAACTGTTTTCCAAAGAAGCTACATCATTTTGAAGCCCTGCTAGTAGCGTGTGAGAGTTCTGATTCCTCATTTCCTCACCAACTCCTATTAGTTTACCTTTTTATACATTCTATTTGGCTGCAGGTATAGCTCAATGGTAGAGCACATGCTTAGCATGAAAAGGCTCTGGGTTGTACCCTCACCACCAAAAAAGGAAAAAAAAATTTATAGTCATTCTAGTGGGTGTGATGTGGTATATCCCATTGCAGTTTTGTTTTACATTTAATTAATAATTAACAATGTTGAGCATATTTTCATGTGTTCATTCCTCATTTGCATATATTCTTGGGGAAATGTCCTTTCAAATTTTTTGCCAATTTTTAATTGGATTATTTGTCTTTTTATTGTTGATGTAAGAGTTCTTTTTGTGTTCTGGATGTTTGACTCGTCGAATAATTTGCAAATATTTTCTCCCATTTTATAGGATTTTTTTCATTTTCTTATTAATGTCCTTGATTCATGAAAAGTTTTTAATTTTGAAGTAGTCATTTATCTATTTTTTCCTTTAGTTTTTGCACTTAATCATATCTAAAAACCTAACATATTTATAATAGCTCCCCTTTACATTCTCAAAAGCATTCCAGGAGATAAGCACTTACGGACACCCGCCCTAAGTCTCTAATCCCACCTCAAGGAACCAGGAATAGGCAATTAGAGAGTTCTAGGCTGCAGGATGAGCAAATATGAACTTATTTTAACCTTCACTCACCATAGCCACTGCTATCATTTGGCTTTTTCTAAAGGAAATGTACCAGTAATTTTAGTTGCTATTTTTTATTGTTTTTTTTAATTGAACCAAGAAGATTTAATGGTACATTTTAGATATACATAACAATCACATTCATCATAGTTAATTTGTACCTGTTCATGATGTCTCTTAGTTTTTTTCCCTTTCCTTATCCCTCCCTTCAACTCCTCCTCATTTACAACAACTTTATGTTTTTCCATTTTTTTCTTTTCTTTTCCTTTTCCCTTCCTTCTCCCTATTTGAATATTATCTTTCCTTTTCACAGTATCTATTATACATTTTTGTCTTTATTTACACTTATGGGTTCTCATACCAGAGAAACAATGTGATGTGTACTCATATGTGTCTGATTTATTTCACTTAAGAGTATGCTCTCAAGGTGCATCCATTTACTTATAAATGTTTCAACTTTATATTTTTTATGGCAGAGTAGTACTCCATTGTATAAAAAAACCACATCTTCTTTATCCATTCATCAGTTGCTGGGCATTTGGGTTGTTTCCAAGATTTGGATGTTACAAACTGTGTGGCTATAAACATGGTTGTGCATATATCTCTATAGTATGATGTTTTTAATTCTTCCAGAAAGATACCAAGAAGAGGAATAATCTAGTCCAACTATTGCAGAAATCAGTGTGGAGATTCCTCAAAAAACTACATCTAGAGTTTTCATTTGACCAGCTATTCTTTTTCTTAGTCACTACTTTTAATACATATTCAACAAGTTTATTTTGAGTACCTACTATGTCTCAAGTGCCTTTCCAAATGAGAAAAACTACACTAGGAAATTACAGAGAAAACTTTTAAAAATGTTTTCCCAGCTAAGCATGGTTGTGCACACCCCTATCTCAGCACTTATGAGGCTGAGGCAGGAGGATTACCATGAGTTCAAGGCCAGATTGGGCTACATAGAGAGTTCAAGTCCAGCCTGAACTACAGCAAGACCCTGTCTAAAAAAAAAAACTTTTCCTTTTTCTTTTTGTGAAAGCAATATAACAATTGAAAAATATTGAAAAGATTTTAAAAGTACATAATCTTATTGTTTAGGTATAATTATTCTCATTTTTAATTTTATTTATTCCTCTATAATCATTGTCCACAGTTATATAATTGTGTGTTACTTGGCACAAAGAAATTATATATTTTTGCTTTTTAAAAAGTTAATATTTATGATGAATAAGAAAATTTCTTTCTTAATTTTGATCTCAGAGAGCATAAGAGAGAGGAAGCAAACAGAAGAAGTGTGTAAGTCAATAAAATTTTATTAAGATGAGCGAGTATGGTCTATAAGTGGATTTGTGCTCTGCTCCATCAGTGCCTGTAGGTTGGCAAATTGAGTTCAAGAGTATGTAATTCTATTCCAAATTATTAGCATTTTTCTTTTACTTCCTAATCTATGAGTCAGGCTCCACTGATTATCTTAACTGTATTATATTGGTAATTTAATTTCTAGCTATTGTTCATACTGGTCAGTTAAATTGCATCTAGATAAATTTCTCTCTAAAGTTGTAGTGAAAGAAGAGGTTTAACATAGAAACTAAATTTTATTAGAATTTTCCTCGATAGTAATGTGTCCCAAAGAAGTTAATAATAGACCTATATTCATAAAAATAGTAAATGATAAGAATTTTCAAAGGTATGTTTATAATATTGTAGAGTTTTTCCTCATGTATGATAACTCAGCAAGAAAACTGTCGACTAACATCAAGTTTTGCCTTTTTGCTAAGTTCAGTTTCTCGAATTAGACAAATTAATATTTTTGACAAATAATATTAGCGAATTTTATTACAAATTATTATCTTGTATGATTCCAATATACTTAATTTTTTAAGTGGATGACCATCTATCATCAGTTTTAACCTTCAAGTAAATCTTAAATTGCTAAGTAAGATTTCTCTGGGATGCCCTATATGCTATTTGTAAATAATGAAGCATCCCTAAACGAAAGCATTAACTTATTTTCTGAGGTTACCTGTCTACAGGCAAATAAGTGGCTTGCCTGAAGAACTTAGAGCAGAAGTCAACAGTTTGTGTGATATTTAACACAGCCTTTCTTCCTATTCTACCTCTGGCTTGACCTATTCCGCTCCTTGGATTTTGGCTCCTCTTTAGAATAGAGCTGCTAGTGTCATTATATTTGGTGTTCCTTCACCTTGATAGATTAACTCTGTGATTCATTTGGCACAGGATGGTGTTTCCTGTGGTTCCCATCAGGGATTTTGTGGCAGGGAAAAATTGACAAGCAGACCAAGGACTCTGTTCTAATTCCTTTCAGCTCTGTTTCTATTGATTCCCCACAGATGTCTCCTTCTCCCTGCTTAGAGTCTGCTCTAGATCTCATTATCCAAAGACTCTTCTCCCTGGCCACTGCAGGTGTGTGGCTGCTCGATCCTCCCCTCTCTGCTGGAATATTCCTTATCCTGTCAGGGTCATATCTTCGCTGGTGAAAACTGTACCGAAGCAATAAATCAGAGGCGAACTCCCAGGTCTTCTGCCCCAGCCCAGGTTACAGGATTTTTACTTTGGCTTCCTGAAGTCTCTTTCCCTGACTTTCTCAAAAACAAAACAAAACAAGAAGCAGGGCTCTAACTGTGAGATTTTAAGCCCAATATGAGGGAAAGGGGAAATCACAGCAGACTATAGTAGATCACTTTAAACTCTCTTTACTCTTTGCCAGCTACATTTACCTATATGTAAGCAATAACATGATTTTCTTCAGTGTACTGAGGATCATAGTAACTTTCCTTTCTCATCAGGCCCATCGAGTTAAAGCCTGCTTATAAAATATGACAGCAACTTTGGAACAAAATCATAAGTTTTATGGACATGTAAAGCACTGTGTTTCTTCATCTGATCAGACAATGAGAATTTGGAAGGAACCTTAAGGTATACGCATCATTGCAGTCATTTCTTATGGAAAGTATTAGTGAATACATAGTTGCATATCTCCCTCTGTTCAGTGTTCCTTCTTAGAAGAACCAGCCTTGAATTGAACTGCTTTCTTTGAAACCAAACAACCTGCTCTTATTTACTTGACATCATGAGTCAAAATCTGTGCTGCTTTAAGCACTTCTCTGACTGAATATTTATAGTGATAGTTTGCCTATTGAGGGAATCCTACCCATGGTCATAACTTCTTGTTGGAAATTCAGTGCTAAAAGCTATCACCAATTGCAGCAAGCTCAGCAGTACTTAGGCAAACAACACTTGGTGCACCAAAACGTGGAAAAGCTAAATTACAAAGGGCTTTCCCATCTGTTGTTGGACTGAAGTGTTAGTGTCATTTCAGGCTTCAGATCACATTGCAAATGACAGAGTGGAAGCCGCACCCAGCCCATGAGTTTGTGAAATGAGCTTGCCACAAGCATACCGATTCTCTCTGCAGCGCTTCTGTCACTGTGAGCGACCTGGAAGAGCCAGTGTGGATCACTGATAAACTTCCAGAGCCACATTTCCCCAAGTCTGCTTCGAGGAATATTAATTCTCAAATAAAGAAGTATGCATTACTTTAAAATGTATGTGAATTGCCAGGTGCAATGGCATATACCTGTAGTCCCAGGTATTCAAGAGGCCAAGCAGGCGGATCACTTGAGCCCAGGACTTTGGGACCACCTCTCTTTAAAAAAAAAAAACCATGTTGAATATGATCATTATGTATACAATGTACCAATACATGTTCTTGGTAAAAAATAAAAATTAAAAAAAAGTAGGTATATATAAATATAAATAACAGAAATTATATATGAAAATGTATAATTTATATATTATATATTGTATTCCATTGTAAAACAAGCTTGGTAAACATTGCATTAAATGTAGGTTACTGTAGTACACAGTGATCTAAGAAATGGTTATACTATGTCAATATATATAGTTTTTCAAATTTATTTAAGAAGAGTGCCTTTTTAAAGGAACTCCTCTTACCCTCTTCAGGAGTACAATCAAGATGAGGGCCCTAGAATTCTATGGATACAATAGAATTCCATTGTTTGGATAATTTTTTTTTTTGGCTTTGTTTGTTTTGCTTTGCATTTTGCTAGTCAAATGCAAACCCAGGACCTTGCATTTGCTAGTCATTGCTGTACCATCGAATCTATTATAATCTCAGGAGTTGATGTAATCATACAGATTAGCTGTTGTTTTCAGTTTCTTGAATGAATGCTGGTTGGAACCTAAAACTGTTGCATGTGTGTGAATAATAAATTAACACAAAATATCACATAGCAAGCTAAATAGGTAAATACTGGCTTCATAATTTTTACATATGTCGTAAAATACGAAGTTCTACTTTCTGAGAATGTTTCACATTTTGGTGGGAAATTATTTTGTTATAGAAAGCCAAGAAAATGCAATGTAATGTTTTACAGTGATGATGAGAAAATAAATAGAAAGTTTATACAATTCTCCATTCCTATAACAAATCTAATGACAGCCTTCTGTATGCCAACCAGTAATTGCACCTGGAAAATTGGAGTAAGTTAGGGTGAGGGGTTAAGGTAAATGCCTAATAATTTTAGCTATCATTCGACAATAGACAATGGGCTATATATATTGCATCTTGACACCTCAGAACACCTCCAAAAAAGGAAATGGCATTCTCATTTTATGACTAAGAAGATTGAGTTTAAGAGATAACAAGTAGTTTTCTCTGAGTTATGCCTACTAAGTGATGGGATTAGAATTTGAATATATGTCACTGATTCCAAAACTATATTCTTTCCAGTAATTATAATACAGTTTCTTCTTTATTGTGACTCAAAAATTTCAATTTGAGATTGAACAAAGTATGAGTATAACAGTAGATGAAAGGTGAGACATATTTCCATTTGGTTAGGACAAGAAACCCATGCTTTTTTTAAGAGTTCTGTCCTTGTTTTCTTATATTTTCTTTTTCTATTTTTTTCTCTCTTGAGAAAAAGAGATTCATTGTGTCAATTGTCAGCTCCAGGTGGAAAAGTTCTGAATCTGTGCCTCTAGCCCTGACCCATCTTCTAAGTTGTAGTCCCACATTTCCCCTTGCATGCCTTACTGTGACCTCAGTCGTGACATGTTCAAAATTAAACATTTTTTTCTGCCCCACACTGACTCCTTCTAATTTCATTCTCTTTGTTATGTAGCTGAAAATTTGAAGCCATCTTGGGAATCCTTTGAAAAACAAATGGTTGTACTTGACGATGCGTAATACCCCTTCCAGCTCTAAAATTCTACTGTTGTTATTTTGTACTATATACTCAGTCAAAAAGGAGTTGCTTTTTCTGCTCAGGGTCCACACAAATTATTTTCCAGAGTTTCAATATCTAATACAGTCCAAAGAATATCATACTCATCCATTCGTATCTGTTTTTCAAAGCCCATATTATTCATTTGGGGTTTTATGAGGGGGAGGGGAGTGCTAGGAATTGAACTCACGGCATTGTACTTGGTAGGCAAGTGCTCTATGACTTGAGCTAAATTCCCAACCCCCTTATTTGCTTGTTTTGAAATGGGGTCTCACTGTGTTCCCCAGATTGGCCTCAAACCCTGGACTTGAAAGAGCCTCTTGCCTTAGCCTCCTGAGTATCTGGGACTAGGACTATAGGTGTGTACCTGGCATCAAACTCCATTTTAAATGTCACCTCTTTCTTTAAGTCTCTCATGGCCTCCCAACTGGACTTCATAATAACTGGTGTCTCTTTCAGGATCCCATGATGCTTTTGTACCTTTCTCAGGGCACTTTAGCCTATACATATCTCATATGTATAAATATAACATATTGGTTATCTGTATTATATTTTTATAGTAATCTATACACACAGACACACTGTATATGTAAATACATACAAACACATATATATTCTATATGCACATATATAGACTAAACACATATGTGTATGCATGTGTGTTTAGAATACTGTAAAGATTAGTATATAACTATATCTGATGTATAATTTATATAGTATGTTTATTTATAAAGTGCTGTAAAGAATTTTGTATATATACATCACATATATATGTATATACATATATACATACATATATACATATATACATACACACACACGCACACACATAAGCACACACACAACACACACACACATATACACACACACACACACACACACACACACATACATACTGGAAAAAGGAGAATGCCGAGGGGTGGAGACTGAGTGAGATTGAGCGGGATTATAGGCTGGGCATGAGCACAGGATGTGGGGGCAGGGGTAAGGAAAGAGAATGGGGGTGGGGCTTGAGGTGGCTAATTTGGGGATTTCAGAACCTCAATGGGGTAGGGCCAGCATCCTTCAGAGGAACAGAGGCCAACTACAGATGATTGTTTACAGGTAGAGGTCACCTAAATAAGTAAAGGTCTTTTTTTTTTTTTTTAAGACAGGGTCTCACTGTGTAGTTCAGGCTGACCTTGAACTCACTATGTAGCCCAGGCAGGCCTCAAACTCACAGCAATTCTCCTGCCTTAGCCTCCCAAGTGCTGGGATTACAGGCATGTGCCAACATGCCTGGCTAAGAAAACACTCGAAGGTTATGAGGAACCAGGTTACTGCATGGGAAAGAGGAGTTACAAATGTGGAAGGACAAAAACTAGAATGAACCATGTGATGCTGGATTGTAGGTATTACTATGAAGATATGGATTTTCAATATAGATAGTTAAAAAACAGAACTGTAAATATGTGTGAGTATACATATATAGATCTACTGTATGAGTATGAATCTATAAACATTCCTAAGCTGCTCCATGGAGGCAGCTTGGGCTGTGACATCCCAATAGTACTGAACAAACCTAGTACTCTACATTCTCAACTAAAAAGAACTGGGGCTCCTGGAGAAGTGGCTGCCTCCAAGATACAGCAAGATGATCCTGAAGTATCTTATTCTGCCAAAAAAAACAAGGGAGTGCTCAAAGAATGATAGGTATATGTCTAAAGGGCTCAGAATAGTTAAATGTTAATGTACAATCTGAATGATGGGCCTATGATATATAATACTTTTTAAAATGCTCTGTATTTTTTTAAATGTTTTACAATAAAATGTTGGCAAAGAATTAAAACAAGCACACACACACACACACACACACACACACACACACACACACATATCACTTCTCTGCCTTTTAACTAAGATCTAGTGCAAACACACATACATAGAAGCCAGAATGACCGGGTCTCTTATTGACCAAATCTAAGACAAACTCAGCATCAAAATAAATAATGATATAACATATTATTTAATGAAATGGGAAACTCCAAACTTACACTGGTACAAATATATTCATTCTAAGGGCTGGGGATTTAGCTCAGGGGTTAGAGTGCCTGCCTTGCAAGCACAAGGCCCTGAGATCGATCCCCAGCACACACACACACAAAAACCCCAACAACAACAAATATATTCATTCTAAATTTAATGAAAAACAAGATTATTTACAAATATCTTGAAGCAAGGCTCTGCTTGTGCCCGCCGCCCGGCCTGAGAGTCGCGGAGGCTGAGCGTTGACTGCAGACAACCGATCTGAGTGCCTGCAGCGTGCCTCGCTGCAGCCACACAGCTGTCCCCGAGCTTGTCTAGCAACTGCCTGGCCGAGTGCTCACGATGCTGGGCCCTGAGGGAGGTGAAGGCTATGTGGTCAAGCTCCATGGGCTGCCCTGGTCCTGCTCGAATGAGGACCTGCAGAACTTTCTTACCGACTGCACAATTCGCAACGGGGTCGCAGGTGTCCATTTCATTTACACTAGAGAAGACAGGCAGGGTGGTGAGGCTTTTTGTTAAACTCGAGTCTGAAGACGATGTCAAAATGGCCCTGAAAAAAGACAAGGAAAGCATGGGGCACCAGTACATCGAGGTGTTCAAGTCCCACAGAACCGAGATGGATTGGGTGTTGAAGCACAGCGGCCCCAACAGTGCCGACACTGCCAACGATGGCTTCCTGCAGCTCCGGGGACTCCCTTTTGGATGCACAAAAGAAGAGATAGTGCAGTTCTTCTCAGGGTTGGAGATCCTGCCGAACAGGATCACACTACCCGTGGATCCCGAGGGTAAGATCACTGGCGTGGCCTTCGTGCAGTTCGCCTCTCAGGAACTAACTGAGAAGGCGCTCGGGAAGCACAAGGAGAGGATCAGCCACAGATGCATCGAGGTGTTCAAGAGCAGCCAGGAGGAGGTGAGGTCGTACTCAGACCCACCCCTGAAGTTCATGTCCGTGCAGCAGCCGGGGTCCTACGACCAGACCAGCACCGCACGGAGGTACATTGGCATCGTGAAGCAGGCGGGCCTGGAGAGGATGCGCTCCGGGGTGTGCAACACAGGCTATGGGGGCTACTTGGAGGACAGCACCCTCAGTGATGGCTATGGCTTCACCACCGACCTGTTTGGGAGAGACCTCAGCTACTGTCTCTCCGGCATGTACAACCACAGATACGGAGATGGCGAGTTCACAGTGCAGAGCACCACTGGCCACTGCGTCCACATGAGGGGGCTGCCCTGCAAAGCCACCGAAAATGACATCTACAACTTCTTCTCGCCGCTCAACCCCGTAAAAGTGCACATTGAGATCGGGCCCGATGGCAGAGTGATAAGCAACCCGATGTAGAATTTGCCACCTACGAGGAAGCCGTGGAGGCCATGTCTAAGGACAGGGCCAACATGCAGCACTGCTACATAGAACTCTTCCTCAATTCCACCACGGGGGCTAGCAACGGGGCTTACAGCAGCCAGGCGATGCAGGGCATGCGGGTGTCGGCCGCCCAGGCCACCTACAGCAGCCTGGAGAGCCAGTTGGTGAGCGGCTGCTACCGGCCGGCTACAGTGGTCAGAACAGCATGGGGCGGGGTACGACTTAGTTGCCTAGGGAGGTTGGAGTCCTCAATCACATTGTCACAGGCAGCCGGCACATAGTGAGGAGCAGTTTTATGACTAGTGGAAGCTGTGGGATCCACTTTGCACCATGAGTTTCTGAAATCTGGATTTAAAAATTACCTCTTCAGTGTTTTCTCATGCAAAAGTAAGTTAAGGATGTGTAGATCCTTGGCGCTGACCCGTGAACACCTGGGGGAGATGTACTTTTTGGACAACTCAAAGGTGCTAGATCCCTAATTCAAAGAGGAGCATTTCTCGTCTTTGTTCATTCTAGTTTATATTTTCATTTAAATAAATCTTTTAGGTTAAATTTAAGCTTTTTAAAAAGAGTTAGTTTTGAGAATTGAGACACAATACTAATACTGTAGGAATTGATGAGGCCTTGACTTAAAGCTTTCTTTGTAATGTGATTTCCTTTGGGGTGTATTTTGCTAAGTGGAACTTGTTAAAAAAATTTTTGTTAACTAAATTTTTTTCTTAAAATAAAGACTTTTTCAAAACGAAAACAAAAAACAAGGGCCAGGGATTTAGCTCAGCGGTTAGAGTGTATGCCTTGCAACCAGAAGGCCCTGAGTTTGATCCCCGGCACCAAAAAACAACAAAAAAACAAGTATCTCGAAACAAGATAGCTTCAAAGAATCTCCCTGTCCCAAAATACACTTATTATAAAGTTTAAAAAGTAACTTTATGATGGAAAAACCTGGCAGATACTACCTTATTAAGATAAACATCAACAATGAAAGAAATTGAATTGTGCCACCTGATAGGATGTGATGAAAAGAATACCTGGTCACTTCTGTGAGAGTCCTGTCAGAGATGCCTGTGATGGTTGGTTGATTGTGTCAACTTGTAAGAGAAATTTAACTAAATTGACTCAGCAGTTCCATACCCCGGGTGTAGAAGATCCACCCTAGGGCGGCTCATCACGTGGATGGGGGAAATAAAGAAGGATGGATCTGCTTCGACTTCTTTGGAGGAGCTCCACCTTCACTTTTGATGTAACCTCCTGGCTTCCAGCATGGATTCTTCAGCTTCCATCGCAGACCTATCCGGCTCCGGATAGGGACTTCTACGGGACACTGCAGTGAGCTCCAAATATTTGGCTGGACCCTTCGGATCTCCAGTGCACAAACAGGCCCTCTGCACTCTTCCACATCTGACTGTAGGCAGCCCTTATAAGCCAATCCATAAATTCTTACATATTTGTATATCTTGTATTATATCTGTTTCTCTAGTAAACATGTGATACAATACCTATCCTAAATCTAACAGAGGTAAATATCAAGACAAACCCAAAGTGCAGGCCATTCTACAAGAATCATTAGTGGGAGCTGGGTATGGTGGCATACACCTGCAATTTCTGCACTCTGGGAGGCTGAGATAGGAGGATTACAAGTTTGAGCCCAACCTGAGCAACTTAGCTAGGAATCTCCAAATTGTCAAGGATATAAAATTCAAAGAAAGACTGAGCAAGTGTTCCAGACTGAAGTCAACTAAAGACAGCAAATAAATAAAATGCTTGATTCAGAATTGTATTCTTTTACCATAGAGAACATTATTGAGACAACTGACAAAACATAATGTATTACATAAATGATTTTATTCTGATAGTTATGTTGTGATTATGTAGAAGGTGCTTAGGGACCATATGACATGGTATCAACAATTTAAATCTCAAAGGGTTCAGGAAACAAACGTTCTTTGTACTATATGTGCAACATTTGTGTGAATTTGAGCTTGTTTCACAATAAAAACTGAAAAATTACATGCAAAACCCTGATTATAGTGGGAAAAGGGACACGTCTCAGGCCCAAGAAGCTGTTAGTCCCAGTTTGGCCATCCACTCAGTATGTGACCTTGGGCAAATCACTTTACTTCAGTCCCTAGAGTCAAGCCTCGGTAGAGTCCATTCCACGTGTAACATTTCACCATGCACACCCACTGATCCTGCCTGAATTTCTCCAGGCCCCAGCTGCGTCTCTGTCTTCAGATGCCCCAGTGTCTCACCCACGGATTCTGGCTGGCGATACAAACAGCCAAAAATAGTTGTGGACGGAATATCCGGACCGCAAAGCCACTGTCCTAGACTCAACTTGGGCCTCAGGCGCCTCCATCGTTCTTTCGGTGGTGGAGCAGTCACGCCTGCCACAGTGGGCGTTCGATGTCTCGACGGCCGGCAGGCGGGGTCTCGGACAGACGGTGCGGTGCAGGGCGCGCTCCCAATCGCCAGCCGCCTCCGCTGGCCACTGCTAGCTTCCCGGCCACGCCCCGCGCGCGCCCCGCCCGCCCCACAGCCTGGCAGTCGCCGGCGCCGGCGCCGGCGAGACCTGGTTCTGCCCTGCAGAGCGGAGAAGCCGGTAACGTGGCGGGACCGCTCAGGTGCGGAGTCGAGGGGGATCCCCGAAGGCGGGCTGTCGGGGCTCCCGGGACTGGCGGCGGCTCCGGGCGCGAGGGGCCCGCGTCTGCTTGCCGCGGGGCGCAGCGCCCCGGGCCCTCGCGGTGTATTAATGAGCTGCTCGGGGGTCCCCGGGGTGGTCGCGGCAGCAGTGTGTCGCTGAGGGCGCCGGGACCTCGGGTGCGGGGACGGGTCGAGGAGTTGGGTGTCGTGGCCCAGGGGGCCAGCCCGCCTGGGCGGTGATGACTGGGTATGGGGCGAGGCGGGCCGGGCCCGGCGGCCGGTGCGGTCCGTACTTCCCGCGGGCTCGAGAAAGTCTGGCTTCCCCGGGCACAACAGGTAGGCGTGGACCGTGCGGAGCTGGGAGGCTGGCCGCGGGCGAGGAGGGCGGGAGGTCGCCCCGGCCGCGCCCGCCGCTCCCCGGACCAGCCCGCGGCGCGGTCCGCCCGGAGCCGGCCCGACCCGGGCTTCAGGCGACATTCCTGAGAGGCCCTGTGTCTGCAGGCGGTGTTGGAGACGGATTTCCAGAAGGAGCGGTGGAGAGCGAGGAAATACTGCCTTCCTTGTGGAGGACTATTTCCAGTCTTCTCTCAAGGAACGGAAGGCTTTGCTGGTGTGGCATTTGTTTAGTAGGCGAAAACATTTCTTTTGCTCTGCTGTCAGCCAGCACAGCTTCGTTTCAAGTAATTATAAATGTTCGGAAAGTCCATAAGCGCTTTATGGTACTTATTAATCACAATAGTGTATACCTGTGGCAAGATTTTGACCTGCCAAGTCAGATAAAAGTCAGGTGGCTTGAGCACCTTCCTTAAAGGTCCTAATTATATGTTGTTTTTATGCGCATTGATTTATTCAACCAATGTTTAGCGCTTTTTATGTGCGTTCCTGGCTTTCTATAGGAACTTACAGCCGTAAGGAGCCGTTAAAAGTTTAAGGAAGAAAAAAACGGACCCACAAGTACAGTCAAGAGCTTTGAAAGAAAATACTTTCCCGGAGATTACTTAAGGTTAGGGAAAGCAGAAGTGTCATCAGAACTGGGCATTAGAAGACTTGGGCGAGGAAAATTGTTTCGTTTTCCAAACCTTTTAGGAAGTATGTGTTTGAGAAATTGATTTTAGATTAGCACTTAAACTGAGATTTGTCTTACATTTTAAAACTACGGACTTTTTTCTTTAATAAAATGGGTAAAAAGGGTGACAGTTGAAGAATGCCGGAGGTTGGATTTGTAGTGTTTTGGACTGCACCTATTTACATAGATAGCTATAGAATAATAAAAGACCCTTGCACACAGGGAGACCAGAATTCTAACTTAAACTTTTTCACTACTATTTGTAGGTCTTAGATTAAGTCACTTTTTCTTTTTCTTTGCTCATTAACTATTTTACTTTGGCGACAGAAAAATATGTAACTCCAGAATACCTTTTAAATTTTAAAATTCTTAACTAAAATTAACTACATTAAATTAATAGATATATTCCCTAGAGGAAAAATTGTTTCTTTACCCAGTACACTTATCTTTCTTCCCTCCATCCAATTTTATTTCAAAAAAAGGATTGAAGAAGTTTATAATAACCTACATGAGCTGTACTTAATTATGAATAAAATAAGAGGTTGAATTCTAGATTTTTTTTTTAAATTATAGAATTCTTTTATTCTGAATCCTGGTTAACCAGCTTAATGGTATATGCATTTTTAAAAAGTTTTATTGAGTCTTGTGTGGTGGTTCATTAATTATCTCGTAGTATAAGAGTGAACAATCTTTTAGTGGGACCTTGGTTCACTTAAAAAAAAAAAAGCACTTCTGCTTTTTAAGGAGATGTGGAGAAACTTATTAGGCTTCACTTAAATTAATCTGCCGGCACCCAAGGAATTAGTGACAACTCCTTGTTTATTCACTGAATCCATTGTCTAGTTCTAGTGTTAAACTCTTCTGATTGAAAGAGGAGTTCACCATCTACAGCCTGTGGATCAAATCCATCCCACTGGCAGTTCTGGTAGACAAAGTTTCAACAGAGCATGACCTTTAGAGCAGGCTCTTTTGGTTATGTTTTGTTTATAGCTGTTTATATATTGTTTATGAGCAGTTGTGATAGAGCTGTATTGCCTGCAAAACCTAAAGTACTCTTTGATCCTTCATTGAAAATTGTGGACCCCTGAACAAGAACTCTACATGTTTAATCATGAAGTCTTTTATAGGAGGAAATAGGTTAAATTCTATTTTAATTCTTTTTTTATTTTGTTTGTTTGAGACAGCCTCTTGCTCTATATTCTAGGCTGGCCTTGAACTTGCACCAATCCTCCTGCCTCAGTCTCCCAAGTGCTGGAATTACAGGTCTGTGCCACCACACCTGGCATGTATTTTAGTTCTGTCAGATAATGTAGGATCTATAAATGCTGCTGCTTCTGGATGTGTAATGATAGAATTGGGGAGTGGCTTTTCTGGTGCACTTTCCTAGTATAAAATTGTCTAATTTCAGTGACTCTGGCCTTTTGGAAGGGTAGAAAAGAACAATTTTTATGTGTCTCTTACTTTTTGATTCTTGGTTTTAATTTAGATGTAGTCTGGAAAAAATTTTTTTTGTTTAGTAGACTTTTCTTTACTCTGTATGAAGTTTATCATGAGCGAAACTACTTCTTTCTCAAAACTTTTTTTTTAACATGAATCTAGTGACCGCATGGGCTACAGGGTCAGAATGTTGTTGAAAATGTAAATATAAACATGACGTCAAACGTGTATCTACAGTAGGAATCAAATAGGAAATTAGAATTCTGAACGCATAAGCAACAGATTAAAATTGTACCATGTATCCACCATCATTCTTGGACTTAAAGAAAATTATAACAACTTAAAAAGATATTTTCTAGAAAAGGTATTGTAATAGGCAGTATTAGAGCATTATGTTTGTTATCTGTCTAAGAAATTGGAGCTGGTTATGTGACAAAAGAGAAGGAAAACTTCGGAGAGGAGATAATGGTCAAATATTTAAAGCTGTGTATATACTTTTATATTAAAATAATAATATGGTGCCAGTTTTACTAAATAAAATGTTTTGCGTATGTTTTCCAGTATTGCCCAAGTAATGGTTCTCTATGGGCAAATATACAACAGTGTTTATATACTTTTCTGTTGCATTTGCAGGTTTCTATATTCAGAATATATGCGTATTTTTGTGTCTATACAAAATAAAACCTTAATACAAGTAATACATTTTTACATAAGTAAAATCATTAGAAAAGTGAAATTACCCATTGAAACAACAAAACTTTAAAAAACGTGTGTGTGTACATATATTACATTTTGTACGTGTGTGTGTACACATACAGTTTGAGAGGAAAGGGGGGAAAATACAGATACCTAGCTATGGAATTTTTCAGTCATAATTCAAGAGTCCAAAAGGCTCTGGAAAATTTTTTTCTTCATTAATTTGGCAGCAAAACATGGCTTGAACTGATACAACTGCTATTTATAGCTATTATTTATCTAGACTTGTGTGAATGTGCTTATTTTCTGCTACAGAAATGTCAGTTAGTTTATCAACAGAGTTTCTCAAATCAAATGTAGGTTTGACATAATAAATGGTGTGTTTATTCTGTTACATGTGTGGGCTGTGGCAGTGACAGCCAGAAGGCAAAGTGATACAGAATTATTCCAGAGAGCTCAACTTACAGAAGTAGGAGGCTAGCTAGATGTCTGGCTGGAAGTGAGAAGAGTGTCTTCCAAGGAAAGGTGGAACTTCGGTAGGACTCCAAAATAGGTCAAAAATACAGCTAAATTCTAGGCCAGGCACTCTTTTTTTTTTTTTGGTCATACTCCACCTCTTCTCTTCCCCATTTGAAAAAATTCTATTTCATTTCTTTGCTCTTCAACTCTTTTGTTTGTTCGTTTGTTTTTGGGCGCTGGAGGTGGAACTCAGGGCTTTGCACTAGCTAGGCAAATTCTCTGCCACGGAGCTAAATCCCCAACCCCCTCAACTCTTTTTAATTAAAATCTGTTTTTCTCTTCCTTCCCTCTTGCCTCCCTCCATAGGCCAGTATTCTATAAGCTATTTTTTGAATTAAAAGGTAAAACCCCGAAGAAACATAATGTTAGACCATAGTGTGGATTAAGGGTGAATCTGTTAGTGTTAGTCAGTATGAAAGACCCATGAACAGTTACAGGAGGGAGAAAGGGACAATTCTCAAGCACACCACTCTAATGGTAAATAAACAAGCAAGTTCTAGGTGGCATATTGTGCAAGTAGCATATACAGGGATAGCATTATTTTGAGAATTGTGCAAAAGTTCCTGGCTTGGCCTGTAAATCCTGCTGCGCCTTAGGAATAATAGCATCTTGTATACTTTACTCCCCTACTAATAACCCTGTATTTCTCTGCTTTTAAAAAATCCGTATTTTAAAAATCCATATTAAATATTATTTCAATCTCTTCCATCACTTAACTGCCTTCTCTGAATTCTTCCTACTCAGTTGGTTTGCTCTTTGCCTTCCTAGGCACTTTTCTCCTTGCTGGTACAAAATACAGTACCTGACACCACAATTTAAAGAAGAAGCAGCAGCAGCTTACTTTGGCTGACAGTTTGAGAAGTTTCAGTCCATGTTCAGCAGGCTTAAACACAGAAATGACATGGCAGAAGAGTCTGGTAGAGGAAACCTGTGGGTGACATGGTGGCCAGGAAACAGACAGAGGGGAGGGAGATACACCTCTCCAGGTCACACCCCCAGGACCTGCCTCTTCTACCCAGACTCTACCTCCTAACAGCATATTCAGCTGTTAACCCATTGTCCAGTCACCCTCCAGAATCTCTGCCTCTGAGTGCATGAGGCTTTGGGAAGATTTTTATTTAAACCATAAAACCCCTTCATTTTTTAATTTAATTGTGGTATTGGGGGAAAAAATTGTAATACTGGGGCATTCCACCACTGAGCTACATCCCCAGCTCACCCCCCCAACCCTGTACATGTTTGTAGTACATAGTGTTTATATTTCTTGTGGGGAATTGGTACGTGTACATAATACATCTAAACAGTAATTCCTTTTTTTTTAACCCCCCTTTCCTTTTACTCCCTATCTCCTCCATCTCTCAATCCCCTTCCTTTTTAAAAAAATTTTGTGTGTGCTTATAGTACATAATGTTTATGATACATAGTGTTTACATTCTTTGTGTGGAGTTTGTACAGACCAGCCAGTGTGTGTGTATGTGTGTGTGTGTGTGTATTTCTATGTATATTTATATGCATATATTTATATATGTGTGTATATGTATGTATATTTTTCTTCTTTCTTTCCTTTTCTTCCTTCCTTTCTCCCTTCCTCCCTCCCTCCCTTCCTTCCTCCCTTTCTCCCTTTCTCCCTTTTTCCCCTTCTCCCTTTCTTGTTGCCCTACTCAAACTTGGGATCCTGCTGTTTCAGCCTCTCTCAGTGTTGGGATTGCAGGCGTGCGTCACCAGGCTGACTGCTTTTTCACTTTTTTTGGGTGACGCTCTATTTCACTCTAGAGTTCAGATAGTTGGATTATTAACCATATCAAAACTATCAAAAAAATAGGTTTGAGGGCTTTATGTCAGTAAAATCCATGAGTTGTGAAACAATAAACTGCTGTATATACCTTTTTTGTTTTTTACTTTCTGATGCCAGATTCTCACCTAGATACCAAGTAGTGAGATTCTTGGGTAGTGACTTTTAGATGAGGGTGGTAAGAGATACAGAAGACTAAAAGTGTTTCTTATTTTAAAATCTGCCTCTGAGGCAGGTGTGGTGGTGCACAACTGGGATGTACCCAGCACTCTGGGAGTCTGACATAGGAGGATCTCAACTTCAAGCCCAGTCTGGGTGGGCACTTTAGTGTCTTAGTGAGACCCTGTCTCAAAATAAAAATTAAGGGCTAGGAATGTAGCTCAGTATGTGAGGCGGGGGGTGGGGAGGATACCTCTGGCTTTCCTCAGTGTCCAGAATGAAATCTGTCTTCTCAGGAAACGGTAGGAGAGTTTGATAAGTGAAAAAATTGTCAAGAATAACCAAAGACTAAACTAATAGCTTTAATACTTACTGATTTACTGTCTAGGTGGAAAGGTCTCTTTGGAAGCTTGTATCTTCAGAAGACCTAACAGTAGCAGAGAGCCTTGAGATATTGGAGACATAAAGTGATGGGAAAGAACTACAAAGTTAGAAGGAGTAGATGCTTCAACAGTTGTGGCAGTAACTGTCAGTAATAGCAATGATTGCTTTTAGAGATTGTATGAACTAAAGGAACATGGACATTGAAACTAGACATGAGTGTTAACCTTCCACATAAATATCATTGTAGCTTTGGACAAGCTTCTTTCTTTTATTATTATTTTTGTTTGTTTATTTGTGTATATATGTTGAGGATCAAATTCAGGTCCTTTTGAATGCCGGCCAAGTTGTCTATCATTGAGCTACATTCCCAGCCCGGGGACAAATTTCTTAATTCATTGTCTTTGTGAAATGACAACCTCCAATAAATCCAGCTTCTGGCATTTTTTGTGTGCCTAAGAGTAGTTGAAAACTGTTGCTGTTGCGGTACTTTGGAAAAACAAAAAACCAAACCACTTCTGGCCCTATCCTACCCCAACTTCTTAAAATTCTTTGTCCTGTAACTTGTTTCTGTCCTGTTCTCCTCTGACTTCTCTGCACTATAAGATGGCCTCCTGTTGGTTCTTAACTTTGTGTATTTGCTGGTCCTATTGTCTAATATTTTTCAGTGGAGCGAAACAACATTCTTCCCATTTCTACCGAGTTTGAGGGCTTTTGTTACAATGAATGTAATGAATATGCACACACGCGCGCGCTCACACACACACACACGTGTGTGTGTGTTTTTTTTGTTGTTTTAATTAGGGTTTTTTATTAGGGTCTCATTGTGTAGCCCAGGCTGACCTCAGACTCACAGTGATCCTCCAGCCCCAGCCCCCTGAGTGCTGGGATTACAGGTGTACACCACCACGCCCAGTTTCCATTATATATTAAAATAAGGTATTAGTGTTCTGCCTGGGCATGTTACAAATTAGGCTTTTGTGGTATGAGCAAGGAAACATAGATTCATTTGATTATATGGAAATTTATATTCAGACTGTCAGAAATTAAATTTTAAAATTTATAGTGCAACAAACCTTTTTGAAAGGGTATGTATATAAACCTTAAAGATATGAATGACAGATTTTTATTTGAACTCATAAATTTTGAATATGTTAATTAAACCTGCCTATTTATACCCTAGGAATAACTAAGAGACTATTTTGTTTATATATAGAACTCTTAATGTTAGATAATTTGATATAAAATATTAATCAGATGTGACTCTTTTAAGTAGAAGTTTGACATTAATTTGTTACATATCCTTGTACTTCTAATAAAAACTATTACAGTATGAACAAAAAGGAATTTTTAAATTTCTTGACCTGTAATAGTCTTTATAGATTGTATTCTGTAGAACATCAGTTACATGAGATATTCCCAAGCAGTGATAAGAAAAAGGTAGTAGTGGAAGAGAGTTCTGTGGTTAGAATATGTTGCAAAACATCACATGCTATATCAGAACATGTGTGTTGTGAAACTCTGGTAAAGAAAACTACTGACCTCGGCATTTCCCAAAAATACTTCAACTTGGATCCTCCCATTCCACCCTCCCGCCATGAGAACACTTGTTCTCATTCCTTGGCACCATTGTTCTGCAAAGCACTCTTTGGTAAACACTGCTTTATCTGTAAATCTGTATCTTGAAATGTAAAACTTCTTGGTATATACTTAGGGTTTTTAATGAAAATTTAATAGTCTTTGAGTATGTCAAATTGTAACCATTTCTCTAGTGTTAAGGTTGTAAGTTGTTTTCAGTTTTTACTTCTACAGTGCTGTAATCACATTTCTGAGTTTTCCGTTTTCTTTCCCGTGGAATTCTCAAAAATTGAACTCTTGTCAAATGGTTTTGATAGTTTTATAACTTCTGATACATTTTGTTGTTTTACAAAAGAGTTGAAACCTTTGCTGCTACTATTCATATAAAACTATCAGCTTTTCTGAAATCTCAGTATTGGCCTGGAATTTTTGTATTTATCATATTTAGGTTTAATATATGTGTAATTTTGAACAGTTCAGCTAGCATAACATTACATAGCATTCAAGTAACATTTTAAAGTATTAACTAATGATAACCAATTTATATTTAGGGTTGTTACATAGCATGTAAGAAAGACTTAAGTTCTTACAAAATGTAATCAGTTTGAATTTCATTGTTAGAGATTTTCCTGTTATGCAATTGATCTTTTTTAAGGTGGATTTTAAAATAGTGAATTTATTGTGGAAAGAAAGAAGCAAGATATTTCAGATTCAAAGATGGAATAAATGCACACCAGATTTAAAAATCAGCAAAGCATAATTTAAAGAACCCTAAAGGACTTGCTTTAGTGTGTATTTTACCCTAAAACCAGAAAAGTAATATAGCAATTAAAGAGTCAGCAAACCAACTTTAGGATCATGCCTAGAGATAGGTAAAGTAGGGTAAGAAAAACACTTCCGTTTTCTCTCTACAAGGCAGGCACAGCCTTCCTTAGGCAACATGTCAAGCATGACCTAATGATGTAAGTAACCTATAATTTTGCAAAGCCTAAGACACAAATGGGAATGTGAGGTCAGGATAGAATGATCAGCTTCTTTCGAGATTAAATAATTACTGTATTTTTTGGAAAAGTTTGGATTTTAACATTTATGGATGTTTCCTGAAGTGTGGCTCTTGAGAGTTGGTTTCTTTTTTTCTTTATTCTTTTAAACAGAACCAGAGAGAGTAGGCTAGAAGCTGAGTTGAAGCTTTTGCTATGTCTTTTAGAGAAGAGAGAGTCAAAGAAAAGTAATTGAAATTTAAATATGAAACATATTCAGAACCTCAGGCACTTGACATATTCTTGAATTAGTTTCACTTACTGCTTAGTGATTTTTTTTTTTTGGTGAACTACTCTTTTTGAACTCTCAAAGGAAAAAACAAGCAAAATTTATTGTTTATATAATAAATGTATCTTATCTTGTGTCTGATGTTCTCTTTGGTTAGTTGTGATTTTCTCCTTTTTGCTTCAAGATGATTTTAAGAAACAAAAATGACCAAAAAGATTAGGAATACATTTTTCCCTCAATAAGTTTCAACGTATTTCTTTCTTTACCACAGTGACGGCAAACCTTTTAGAGATAAGTGCCCAAACTGCAACCCAAAACCCACTTTATTTATCATGAAGTGCCAACGTTGCAACTAAATCTGAATACTGAGGCTTTAGTTTGGGGGGAAAAAAACCCTCATACATTGACATCTCTTGTCTTAAAAGAGAAACCACACCTGTGCATAGGTTCACTACCACTGATCTATAAACATTGGGTAGAGAAAATTGTGTTAGCACTTTGTGTCAGGACTGGCATCAGTAGCCTGTATCAGTTTGCTGAAGGTACTTACATTAACTTGCCTACATAAATTTGACACCTCATTTTCAGATGAAAAATTAATTCTTGTTGATAACAGTTGTTAACTGCTTTTGGACTTTGAAGTGAGTTACTTTAGAAAACCCTGGTCCTGGACGGTTGACCCTCAGCTGTTTTCTAACAGTAGTGAACAATATTTTTATGTGTAACTCAAATGTGGCTAAAAAGTCACTGAGCGGTATTATGCCAGGTGTAGTCATTAGCCTCTTACTAAGCCTAACCTTTGAAGGCTGAGTATGGGTTGAATCATGAATTGTCAATATTCAGCCATTCTTTTTTCCTATATGAATGTTAATTTCATACCTCAATTTAAGATTGCTTAGTGGTTCTTTTTTGTTTTGAGACAGGATCTTGTTTTGTTGCCCAGGGTGGTGTTAAACTCTTGGACTCAAGTGATCCTTCTACATCAGCCTACCAAATAACTGAGACTGCAGGTGTGCACTACTACATCCGACTTAGCTTAGTGGTTCATAAGCTTTCTCTTAAACTAGTATGCCTATCATCGGAGGGTAGCAGTTTTGCTAGAGGAAGTCTAGAAAGACACTGTCATGCTCAGAATTTCCTTGAAGCCACATTTTATGTTGAAGTATTTTATGAGTTTTGCTTTATGTTGCATATTGTATGTGTATTTATCAATATAAAATAAGGTTTTAAATTAATATGTCGAGAAAATCTTTAAAATTTGTTTCTGTTTGTTCACTTGACACACTGCTATGTACATTTTTTTGAGAAACATGGTCTGGACAGTATCTTCGTACCTCAGGTCTAGTTCACAGTGCTTTCTTCAACGGAGGAGACCTTGGGGTAAAAGGTGTGATTGGGTAACTACCAAAGGAGTATCTCTCATATACAAAGTAGAGGCAATATTGCTAAAAAAGTAGATCCTACCCTAGAGAAACATTTAATCTAAGAAGGAACTGAAGGCCTTTATTACTCTATTCAATTATTGGCTCTAGGGTAAGTATATATAAGGTGTAGTTGTAAAGTAATGGAATTACTACGTATTCTTGTATACTTTTTTCAGCTTTCCTTTTTTATCATTATGGAGTATTTTTGTACATGTTGGTAGTATGTAATGATTACATCCTTCTGGAGAGGATGTACATAATACATCTCAGGGGGAGGTAGAAGAGGGGAAGGAGATGAAAAAAGAATTGAAATGTGTTATGTACATGTACTAACTCCTCGTAAGGATGTAATCATTATGTACTACCTTTCCCATCTTTCATTTTGCTCTTTATATATGGGGTTTCTCATGTAAGAGAAACCATGCAATATTTAAGGTTGTGATCTGATTTATTTCAGTTAACACTGTGATCTCAAGGACCATCCATTTTCCTACAGGTGACTCAAGTTTATCCTCCTTAATGGCAGAGTAGTACTCCATTGTGTGTAAATACCACATTTTCTTTATCTGTTCATTTGTTGATGGACATATAGGCTGCTTCAAAGATTGAGCCATTATGAATTGTGCTGCTGTAAACATGTACCACTGTAATATAACGTCTTTAACTCTTTCAGGAAGATACCTAGAAGAGTAATAGCTGGGTCAAGTAGAATTTCTAGTTTGAGTTTTTTGAGTAATCTCCATACTAATTCCTATAATGGTTGTACTTGTGTATATTCCCACTATCAATGTAGAAGGGCGCATTTTTCCTCACAGCCTCACCAGCATTTATTTGAATTCTTGATGATAGCCAATTCTTTCTGGAGTAAGATGGAATTTGCATTTCTCTAACAGCTGGAGATATTGAACATTTTTTCATGTATTTATTGACTATACTTTTTCTGAGAAGTGTCTCTTCATTTCAGTTGCCCATTTTTTGATTGTCTTTTATTTTGGAGGGTCTAATTTTTTTTTTTATTTCTTTATGTGTTCTAGATATTAGTCTTCTGTCTGAGTAGCTGGCAAAAATTTTTTCCTATTGTGTAGGTTGTCTCTACTCTGGGTAGTTTCCTTTGCTGTGTAGAAACTTCCTAATTTGGTATGATCTCATTTGTTGATTCTTTTTCTTTTCTTTCTTGCTGTCTTTTTTTTTGTTTTTGGTGCCAGGGATCGAACTCAGGGCCTTGTGCTTGTGAGGCAAACGCTCTAACCACTGAGCTAAGTCTCCAACCTGTTTTAACATTTAGATCTTTGATTCATTTTGATTTTAGCTTAGTCCAGAGTGAGATATTTGTATCTAGATTAAATCTTCTGCATGTGGATAGCCAATTTTCCCAACAATATTAAAGAGGTTGTCTTTCTTCCAGCCTGTTTTTGGCCCCTTTGTCAAAGATCATATATGTTAGGTTTACGCAGAGGGAGGGAGAAGGGAAAAGGCTGACAACGCTCGCCGTGGGAGAAAGCTTTATTAAGGTGTTATAGCTCCCCCGCCTCACTCGAGTGAGAGTGGCCTTTTATCCCTTAGCCGCCCCCCCTTTTCATGACGTGGGGGTTTGAAAAGTGCATGTTTAGGATTGGTCCTTTGTGTATGGGGTGACCAGGTAGTGGACACCGCCCCTGGGCAAGTTGGCGCACGGACCTAGTTGAGGACCCTAGTCAGGGGGAGGGGCCATTGTTTCAGCGGGAGATTCTGGCATAGAGGGGGGGGCGGCTTTGTGAGAAACCAGCAATGGCCATTTTGGCATCTGGGGAGGGTCATCCTAACAATATGTTGTATACTTCTTAAAAATACAGGATGAATTATTGTAACAGATACATGTTAATGTCTCACCTGGGAGCAGCTTACTAATTCTGGTAGTTATTATTGTACTGGCAGCATTTTGATTAATACTCTACTTCATACTGTGTTGCATTTATGGAGAGTCCTAATACACATTGGACTTATTAAATACCCTGTTGATAAAAATCCCTGACCTTGTTTTAATCTGAGATTCCCAAGTTTATTAAAATAGGAAACCAGGTCTGTGTTTAAGAATTGATAAAATAATCTGATGCCTCACAATATCCCCAAATTATCTGCAGGTTCTAAGTTTTTTAAAAATAGCTAGCTTGGTGTATTAGTCACTTTTCTAGAGTCAGTGGTTTGCAAGAGAGCAGATTTAATACAGGACGTTTACAGGTTACAACATTCACACAGAAGCCAAGTGCAAGGAAAGTGCAGAATGTGTCTGTGCACTGGAGACCTGAAAGATCCAATCAAGGGCTACGCGCCCACGGCAATGTCTGGTGTATATCTCTGTGTACACTAAAAGGCCGAAGATATCTATGCTGGAACCAGGATACAATGCTCACGCAGAGATGAAGACCAGAGCCTCCCCAAAGCAAACAGCAGCCATACTCGACAACAGCAAGACCCCGAGCTCCTTCTGGGACGAGAACAGCTGAGTTCCCTTTCCAGGAGAACCAGCCTCAACAGTTTCTCCTGGGAAACAGCTGCCTGCTATCTTCTGCTCTCATTCTCCTTTATACTGTGTTGACAGTAACCTTCAGGTGGATCTTCTATGCCCAGAACCATGCCAACTCAGTCCAGTTGGGTGTTCCTGCTTGAGTTGGCCATATCAGTCCACCACACTTGGGGTTGGGGATTTAGCTCAGTGGTCGGGTGCTTGCCAAGCAAGTGCAGAGCCCTGAATTTGATCTCCCGCACCCCCCCCCCAAAAAAGTAGGCAGCTTCTAGGATGTTTGAGGGGCCTGATTGGACAAAAGAGTGGCAGCATAGCGTGTAATGCTTAAAGCACATGTATCTACAGTCAGATTTCTTAAATGTATGACCAATTTCTTTGTGACTTTAGAAAGCTACTTTTCTTCTGCTTTGATTTTCTCATCATTAAGAAAGGGCTAATAAAAATAGAATCCTTGTGGAAGATTTTGCAGATTATTGAAGAAAATAAATGTAAAGCACTTACAGTAGTAGCTGGGGCAGTGGTGGTGAACCTTTTAGAGCTTTCAATGATACAAACAGCCCACTGTTGGTACCCATTCCATAGGTTTGCCACCACTGACCTAGGCCATAGTAAGTGCTCAATAAACATTAACTTCTGCTAAAAATGACTGGTATTGAATTGGAGCAGCAGTTTTATTAAATCTTTTTTAAAGTGGCAATTAACTCTACTTTGAAAATTAAATATATTGCTACATATGTTCACTTTCAGTAAACTAATTATTTTATAATCTTAACAGAATCCTAAGAATGAAAAGTAAGAGAAAAATAAGAGAAGTGAACATTCCTCAGGTGTTTATAGGGTTGTAGTTAACCATTTAACAGTTTACCCCGAGCATCACTTGGGCAGTGCATTTATTTACATACTGACTATCCCAAGCGTTGCTCAAGCAGGTGTCATTTAAATCAGTTGATTCTTGTTCGCATGAGATATGCTAATGTGTCTGTTGGTTTTATATCGACTATTTTTTACATTTTTTAAATTTAGAGTGTTGTATTCACCTTTGATGTTTGTTTTTAGTGAAATCTAGTAATTTATGGTTATTTTCTTTTACTAATTCGTGCTTCTTATTTGTGAAAAATAACCTATAATTTTGTGCCACAATCTATAAAAACTCTTACCATAAATACATTAGAAATAATTTGTATACTTCGCCAGAACTCAATGATATTCTTTTACAGTACAAAATGGACGTGTTTGGGACATTGAGACTGAATAGGAAGGAAGTGCCAAAAAATCTGCAAAAGAAAAAACTTTTGAAAAAGGGAGAAATGTTAGCATATCAGAGAAAAGTCTGTATTATAAGATGGAAAGACAAGAAAGATGTCTTCTTATTGTTAACTATAATACAGAAATGATAGAGCTTGAAAGAAACAAAACTAAAATAATTCCAATAGTGGTTAGTGATTATAATTCTATGGGTGGCATTGACTTCAGAGTCATTTACCATTTAGATTAGATCTAATAGGCCAGATAATTGAAAAATACAGGATAGCAAAATGCCAACTAGGACATCCGTCATCAACATCTTCACCATTACATTTAGTGGGTAGACATGTTACTGAAATTATGCCACCCACAGAAAAAAAGGAAAGACCAACATGACAGTGTAGAATGTTTTGTTCAAAGAAAGACAATAATGTCAAAAGAATTCGGAAAGAGACTAGATACTACTGTCCAGATTGTAATATTGCATTGTGTATTGAATATTTTAAGATATACCATACACAGAAAAATTATTGAATAAATTTAATAAAAGTGTTTTTGTATTTCCTATTATAAAAGTTAATGAAAAAATACACAGTTTTTGGTCATCCTATATTTAGGTAATCAGACTGGTGAGTGGTTAAAACTTGGAGCAGACTGCATTTGTATCTGTCTTCCTAAAGTGGGACTTCAGATAAGAGCAAGAATATCTGTTATTTGCAAAATGCGTTTGCTTGTGACATTGATAGCACATTTGTAATTTAGACTTGGGGGCTTAGAAGTGAGATTTCCACTGTGAATTGGCTGCTTCCTTTAGGAGTAATTTATGTGAGGAATGTATTGAGGGCACTAGAGATAACTTTTTGCCCTGCTTACATCTGAAGCTATTTGCTGAATTATTTATTATCACACTGTGTTAGCTATTTTGCTTCTTGATAGATCATTTTACACCACAATATTGCTGCTGCCTAGCGAAAAAAATGTCTCTTCAGCAGTCCTAATGACCTCTAGAAGGGGTAATTTGATTCTTAAAATAGTTTTCATTTTTGCCCTGGTGGTTATAAAAAATTTTCTCTAATACTAAGGTTATTTTTTTCCACAATCATAATGTGTACAAACTCGCTTTTCACATTCTGTATACTTAGTAGGTTTCTTCCAGAAATTATTTCTCTAGCATTTATTAACTTTGTCCTTAATTATGAATATTTCAACCAGTTCATTTTAGCAATTTAAGAAAGGAGGCCTTCCTTACCTGTTTAGGGTTCTTGTTTTGAGACAGGGTCTCACTGTTTAGTTCACTGGTCTTAAACTTACTGTGTAGTCCAGGCTGGCAGAGATTATCCTCTCTCTGCCTTGAGTACCGGTATTGTAGGTGTGTGCTGCCACAGCCAGCAGGGGGACTTTTTTAAACAAGATGCTAAAATTCATGTTGCTTCTGTAAAAATGAGTTTCGTGGCAGCATTCTTTGTTTTGTTCTCTGTTCTTAAAAGTGATATTTCCCAAAATAACCTAAATTATGTTTGTTTGTTTTGTTTTGTTAAAAGACTGTCAGTGCCAGGTCATATGTGGTAATGCATAGATGAACAGAATTAACTGGGAGGGGACCACCCAGATCAGATGTCTAAAGCACAGATTTGAGAAAACATTAATAGCTGGTGGAAGTGGTTCCTGGCCTTTGGGATTAGTGTCCTATAATCTAGACTATTAGCCCAAAGCAGAAGACACAAGTAAGACAGAAGACTAGGAGTTGAAAATTTAAATAGGAAATCCAAGCTTGGTACAGTGGTTTATGGCTGTAATCCCAACACTTGGGAGACCAAGGCATGGGCAATTTAGCGAGACCTCGTCTCTAAACATTTTTTAAAAAGAGCTAAGTATGTGGCTCAGTCAAAGGCCCTGGGTTCTGTCCTCGGTACAGCGCGTGCGTGCGCATACACACACACCAAATCCATGGAATAATTTCTTTCTACTTACTGTGATCTTTTAAAAAATACAAGAAATAATTGAAGACCAGTTAAGTAATTGTTTACATACTCCCTAATTACATTCATCTGTTAATATTTTGCAATATTTTATGGTTGGTTCATTACTTAAAAGTGCTTTATGGCAACATGTTTGATCATGTACCTCCTAAAAATTAAAAGAAAAAAGTGTCCATAATCACAATGCCATCTTGTAGGAGCGCATGTATATATGGACACATATTTATATGTTACGTATGTTCTGGAAAGGTTTAGTATACCCAGGAGATACTGATGAATAAAACAAACGGACTGCTGTTATGCTACAGCAAAATTAAGGCCACCTGGATCTGGGTCATAACAGATATGATCTGTATTGTTAAAACTCCTGGACAACATCCTCCAAGTGCTATTAAAAAAAAAAGTTGGCTTTTACAACAAGGCTCAGAGATAAGAACACTCTCTGCTCGTTGAGATGGAACTGTTTCTTAAAATTCTTAGCCTAAAAGTATAAGTAGTATCATTATTAGGCTAGGAAACAGGTACTAATGGGTGTAAGACCCTCTGTTTCTGGCTTGGATCTCCAGGTAAATGATGCCAAGACCCAGGGAAGAGCCACGCTTTATTAATAGATTGTAGTGGGAGGTCTGGATATTTGTTCATTTGGTAATACATACCTATGATCTATTTTAGTAAAAGGGTATTTAGAAAAAGAAAACTGAAAAACTAACCCTGAGTAATCTGACCTTAAATCTAGAATTTCGTATAATCTCAGCACTCTGGGAGGCTGAGGCAAGAGGATTGCAAGTTTGAGCTGAGCCTGGGCAGTTTAGCAGGTCTCTGTCTCAAAATTTTAAAAAGGGCTGGGGATTTAGCTCAGTGGTTAAAGTGCTTGCCTTGCAAGCACAAGGACCGGAGTTCGATCCCCAGCACCAAAAAAAAAAAAAAAAAAAAAAAAAAAAAAAAAAAAAAAAAAATTTAAAAAGGGCTAGGGATATAGCTAATGAAAAAACCTTGGGTTGGATCCCAGGAACAGCAATAAACAACACAATCTGTGGAATTTTAGTGGAATGTCTTTTCTATTTAGCAAGTTTTTGCATATTTTGCATATAGATGCTAATAATGCTCTTCTGTTTTGTCTGTCTGCTCTTAAAAAAAGGAGCACTGAAGCCTGGAGTAGTGGTGGCAGCACATACCTTGTAATCCCAGCCAATCAGGAAGCCGAGGCAGGGGGATTGCAAGTTTGAGGCTGGCCTGGGCAGTTTATCAAGACCCTGTCTCAAAAAGTAACAAGCTGGGGCTATAGCTCAGTGGTAGAATACCTCTGGGTTTTTTCTCTGGTACCACTAAAAAGAAAAGAACTAAAATACAAAGGTGGATGTGTGCAGGGTTAATGATAACTTATTGGGATTTTCCCAGATTCACCCTAAAGCAGTTATAAAAGATGTATACATTTCATTATTGTATTTTTACTTTTTTCTTTGAAGGTAGAGTCTCGCTGTATAGTTAAGGCTGGCCTTGAAATCACAGTGATCCTACAGCCTCAGACTCTCGAGTGCTGGGATTACAGTTGTGTGCTACCATGCCCAGCTGTTTTTACATTTTGATAGATTTCCAGTATTTTCATTGCCTTCCGTGTTACACTCCTTTTAAAATATGTTGTTTTCCTCTTTTGCAGATTTTTCTTCTTAGACATATTGACCAGTTCAATGAGAAGAATCACCAGCTAGGAAAATTTGCTGCAAGGGATGGAATTAGCTCATAGTTTATTGCTGAATGAAGATGCATACAGTCAACTAGGTGAAGTTCAGAAGGCTGAATTTATTTTTGTCTGGTTGAGATACTTGGAGAAGCTCTTGATAGCAACTAGCAGGGTGGGTAAAATTACAAAAGATTGGTGTTTTTGCTTGCTTTTTAAGTGCCAGATAATGTTTAGTTCCTTTAATTTGCCTTTCTAGGTCTTTCTAGAATGGCCTAAATTAGTTTTTAAAAGCTAGACTTTGTAAAGACTTACAGTGAAATATAGTAAATTTGGTCCATCCCAAATCAACATTTTCATTATTATGAAAAGTTTGCTGTGTTCAAAAAAGAAGAGATGTTGACCAGTATTTTTGATACTACTTTGTATGTAACATCTAACTGCAGCCTCATTGTGTTTCATTTTCATTATTTTCTATATTTTGTATTCTTTTATATACATAAATTCCTGATACAGCATAATGCTAAATAAGGTAGTGGAGGTTTCACCTAAAAAAAAACCGGGGTGTGATGGTTTACACCTATAATCACAGGTGTTTGGAAGGTTGAGGTAGGAAGATCACAAGTTTGAGGCCAGCCTGGGCAACTTAGCGAGATCTTGTCTGAAAATAAAAAAGTAACAACAAAAAAAAAACCCCAGGGCTAATGATGTAGAACACTTACTTGGCCTGCATGAGACCTTGGGTTCAATTCCCAGTACTGCAGAAAAATAAAAAGTTAATGAAGTGTGTAGGAGAATATGAATTGAAAAGCCTTTGGATAACATATTCCCTTTTACAAAGTTATGGAGTAGAACAAAAAAGGAAAACTGGTCATTCATGTTGTTTACCTACCTTCTGTGACTGTTAACAGATTCCCTTTTTTTTTCTTATTTTAGTGGTATATTTTGGATATACATAATGATAGCATTCATCATGAAGAATTTGTACTTGTACGTGATATATCTTGCTGCTGCTTTTTTTCCCATTTCCCTTCCCTCCCTTCAGCCCCTCTTCCCCTCTGTATTTACAAAATCTTTGTTTCCATTTTTTTCTCATATTCTCTTTTTTCTTGTCCTTCCTTTCCTTTTCCTCTCCCCCGCTCTTGTTCCCCTTCCCATTTGAACGTTTTCTTTCCTTTTCCCAATAAATACATTTTAGTCCTTATTTACACTTTCAGTTGTTTGATTGGAGGTGCCATTTTTAAATAATCCAGCACACATCCAAAACTAAGGACATTCTCTTACAGTCACAGTACCATTTGTAATGCATAAGTGGTTTTAAAACATTACTCTTAACTAGATAGTGCATGACTTTAACTCCATCACTCTGGGAGGCTGAGGTAAGGAGGGTCACAAGTTCAAGTCCAGTTTGGACAACTTAGTGACTTAGTGAGATCCTGTCTCAAAATGAAAAATAAAAGGGTTGGAGATTTATTTAGCGCAGTGGTAGAATGCTGGCCTAGCAAGCACAAGGCCCTGAGTTTGATTCCCCAGCACCTGCCACGCCCAAAGAAAAGACTGGGATGCAGTTCTGTGGATTCATTTCCCAGTACTGCAAAAAAATAAAACACAAAAACCACATGCTGAGGCATGGATTCAATACCCAGCACCACACACACACACACACACACACACACACACACACACAAAAAGACAAAAAACCCTACTATATATGGAGAATTTTAGATCTTAACAAAAGACAAATTTTTATCAATTAACAGGGGAAAAAAAACCCATCATTACAGAACATGTTCTTCTGAGACAGAGCTGACTGGTTCACGTAAAACATTTGTCAAGTTTGCTGATTTTCAAGAGGAAAAAAAAAAGCAACTCTGGATTTGAAAAATTTAACCAAAAGACAAAATTCTATATCCTAACAAATATTTTCTTGTAGAATTCAGGATTCAGTAAATACCTGAATACCATTAGCTTTGTAATGATATTCTGTGTTTTTTTCCCAGAGGTTAGGCAAGTAAAATGTATTAAGGTTGCATAGAATAATATATAGTAACATTGCAAAATATAAAATAGGAAACCACTATAAGATCAGCTCTTGTTATGGATTATAGATTACAATACTACTTTATTTATGCAGATATATTTGGGGGAGATAACTTTAGTTAAAAATGCTAACTTACTCTACCTTTCAAATATATAAGGAAAGATTTAGAAGAAATAGCATCCTTGTCTTTGTTAACAGAGACTGGTATAATGTGTTTTCAGAATTTACTTTTTGGAGATAATCAGAAAGACAATAAACTACCTGTTGGTCTAATGTCTTAACCACCAATTTGTTTGTAACTTTTATTCAAAATAATTTTGTACAATATTTTCCTAGGGTCTTTTTAGTTCTTAAATATATGAAAGAAAAATTCAAGAATTATATATAATAAGGTTGACTTCGAATTGTCTTTCTGTCTTATTTTTTTCCAGAATGATTTAAAGGAGAAACAGAAGATTCTTGTTGAACAGCTCCTGTCTTTGTTGAACAGCTCTCCAGGCCCACCTACGCGCAAACTCCTTGCAAAGAATCTAGCCATACTTTACAGTATTGGGGACACATTCTCTGTTTATGAAACAGTTGATAAATGTAATGATCTTATTCGCAGCAAAGATGATTCTCCAAGTTATCTTCCTACCAAACTGTAAGTTGAACATTAAAACTGAGCAGAAAACAAAATACTGCTTCCTTAATTGTGTGGTTTTTGTATAGTACACAGCCTCCTGACAAGTTATTTTGAAACTGGATACACATTCTGTTTAACTTATTTTTTTAATCACTTCAAAAAAAGTACCAGGGGTTGGGAATTCAGCTCAAGTAGTAGAGGGCTTGCCTAGCAAGCGCAAGACCTTGAGTTCAATCTCCAACACTCCAAAAAAAAAAAAAAAAAAAAAGACACCATTTTCTATTGACTGAAAAAGTCTTTAAAAAAATATTTCAGACATACTTGATGTGTAGATTTTGGGATTCAAAACATCTTAAAATTTTAGCAGTTTTGCAGAGGAGAGAAATACTAGAAAGAAAGAAGGGGAAAAGCAGAAAGGCAACAGGGGAAAGAGAGGGGAAAGGGAAAATACGGAAAATGATGAATGAACCTGCTGTAAATAGGGAGGGAGCAGAGGGGAAGGGCGGGGGAGAGGGGGGAGAACCAAGATGCATCATGTGTAGGTACAGAATAAATGTAATGAATGTGACCATTGTATGTAGAATGTACCAATACATGTTCTTGGTTTAAAATAAAAAAAAAATTTTTTAGCAGTTAAGTGTTTAAGATATTTTATTTAGATTTTGAATGTTTGTAGTTTTTTTAGTTTCTAATGGTGAAAATTGATAATAAATAGAAAAGTAAACTTTTAAGATGCTAATTAATGGCTTAGTTTCTTTCTCTGTAGAATTCAGTCCTTTATCACCTGTTAGAAAAGGCATTGAGCCATGTATGGTTCCATAATAGTAATACATAGATATTTTTGTTGACCTTATATTTAGCTTACAATAGATTATTCTTTCATAAAATTTTCAGATTTCAAACTTGATGATAATATTATTTCTTGTTTTTCTTTCATACTAAAGTCTTGTCCTTGATTATGTAATATGTGAAGTTATATTAAAATACTGCACAGAATTTTGTAACAAATTTGAGGGGATAGAATCTTTGAGGTAAGATTTAGATTAATTGAATATCTGTTTATCCATTTAAAATTATTTTTATAAAAAATACAGTAATTTCATATTCACCTAAATGTCATGCCTTAGGATTTAACAGAGTAGATTCTGGGAAATTTTATCTTTTCGAAGTAAAGTTAGTCACTGGTATCAGCACTGGGACAACTGTATATTCACATGCAGAAAAGTGAAGTTGAGCCCTTTCGTCACACTATATATACCAAATTAACTCAAAATGGATTATAAGTCTAAATGTTACAGCTAAAACTGTAAAACTTTTAGGGACAGTTGGGGATTTAGCTCAGTGATGTAGTGTTCGCCTAGCAAGCGCAAGTTCCTGAGTTCAATCCTCAGCACCCCCCAAAAAAATCTTAGGGACAAAAAGCGTATTAAATATCTGTGACCTTGGATTAGGCAATCTTTTGTTGGATATAAATGATATTTCATGACAATTAAAAAATCAAAGATACTCCCATGCAAGTAAAAACCACAAACAACAGTTCAAGGGGGAAATTTTAATAATCATTTTTATATATTGTAAGATTTCGTACTCCTTTTTTTTTTTTTCCAGCCATGACTGATTTCTAATTTAAATGTCATTTCAGTGCTGCTGTGGTATGTTTGGGTTCCTTGTACAAGAAGTTGGGTAGAATACTCATTAACACCTTTAATGATACAGTGGGGAATATTCTTAAAGCTATGAAGAGTGCAGAGGTAAGTAACTATAAGTGCAACCAAGTAATAGCAACACTATAGCATTTTATAGATTTATGCTTTCTTTAGCCTATAAAAGAGCTTTACATATTACACAAATACACATAGATGTCATACATAAGATATCTGTCTCTCTCTCTCTATATATATACACACACACGTATACATAGATATCTATATAAACATATCTGAATTTTTGTTTTATCTTCATGTCTCTTAAGTTAAATATTTCTAAATGATGCATAGTATGTACTCTCTATGTTGAATCCTTACTAGAAAAGTAATAATACAGTAGAACTTTGTTCATATAAATTCAGATGTACAGAAGCTAAGGTATTCCACCAAACAAATCGTCCCTGTCTCTTCCTTTCACTCCACTTTTTCCATTTAATACTACTTACTTGTACCAGACCAAGTAGTTACCACTGGAGACTTCATATTTTATAACTAATATATACCTGATAAATGGATTAGTTATTATTAGCTGCATTAGGAAGGAATAAAGAATATTGTCAAGGAGAAAAACCATAGAGGAATTAGGTGACCTAGTAATTGCCGGGGGAGTATATCCTCAATCTTGTCCTCATTGATAAGTTCGCATCATTTACTTCCCTGTAACAGTCTTTGTTTTGGGACTGTCTTGTTTAACTTCCAAGATACTGTAATCTCTTAAACAGTAGTTTTACCACTTTTGAAATTATGTTACACATACATTTATATTTCAAAAAATTTAAATCTGTGACTCCTGATACATAAAGGTAACTCAGCACCTTTAAATATTAAAAGAAAATCACATCTGTTACTCTTCCTGCCTTATTAAGAACAGTCTAGAGCTGGGGATTTACCTCAGTGTTTAGAATGCTTTGCAAGCACAAGGCACTGAGTTCGATCCCCAGCACCAAAAAAAAAAAATCTAAGGCTAAACTATACCACGTGATGAGGGAGTATTAATAGCTGCTAAATCTATTGATTATTTGCTTTATGTCTGTTATTCTAAGCATTTTACATTTATTAACCCATTTGTTCATTATGCAATAGCCTATGAGTTGGATACTATTACCTCCATTTTACAAGTAAGGAAATAGATTTACCCAACACTGTATAGCTAGTAGGCAGCTAACCCTGCATTCGTACTGTGTTCTCTCTTATTTTAGCAGCCATTTGCTGAATGCTTAATAACATGCAAGCTCTGTGGTGGGCACTTTTCATATAATTTCATTTGATCTTCACATTCACCCAGTGAATTGTATGATTTTGAAATGTTATATATGCAGATAACACTTTTCAAATAGTAGTAGAATTATTGTTTTTAAGTGTCAGAATGGCTTGGTTAATATGGACAAAAACCTAAGTATGTTTGTAATATGTGAGATAAATATCAATGCTTCACACATTCTTCACAGTGGGTTTTTTTCCTATTCTTTAAATTTTTCGTTGCTTTTTGGTAGTCTCAAGGGCGATATGAGATTATGCTGAGTCTGCAAAATATTTTGAATGGACTAGGAGCTGCTGCTGCCCCCTGCCACAGAGATGTTTATAAAGCTGCCAAATCCTGCTTGACAGATAGATCCATGGCTGTGCGTTGCGCTGCTGCAAAGGTAAAATGTCCAGTGAAAATTAATATAAAGAAAATTAAGTTGGATAATCTCTGTGTAAGTATTAGTAACAGCTAATGATGTTAGAGTTGCAGCTTTGGTGATCAGTTAGGACCATCTCATTTTAACATGTGAGAAAGCTAAGGCCCAGAGGGCTATATGGATTTCCAAAGGTTCCAGCAATTAGCAACACATTGTCAGAGGGTGGAAAGTTAAGGGCTTAGGTTCTTTTTATGTAGTCATTTTACTCTGCTATGCTTCCTCTCCATATGTAGGTAAAGTAAAATTTTTATATAAGGTTTAGATCATTTTGAAATGATTTTATTTTTGTTTTTAATTTTTGCCTTAACATAGTTGATTTGGTAGTACATTAAAGTGTGCACGTATGTGTATGTGTGTGTGTTTAATATTGGAATTATTCTCACAGTTGCTCATAGCCAACAGTATAATCTTCATGTAAGTAGTCGTTATTACTGCAAACATTATATAGATACTTTTGTACCAGACCCTGATAGTTAGCAGACCTTGCTTTCTCATTGTGTAACCTCATATTATAAGTCATTTATTGAATGCTTAATGACATGCAAGCTTTGTGCTTGACACTTTTTCATATAATTTCATTTAATCCTCACAGTCTTCATAATGACCCAGTGAATTGTATGGTGTCGAAATGTAATGTACACAGATAACACTTTTCAAATAATAAAATTGTATATTTGTTAGACTCTTATAATTTCTACAACTTACATAAATTGAGCCTAACACTGTATTGTATTTTCCATTAATTTCTGTTTCTCTAATCGAATAGTGTCTTCTTGAACTTCAGAACGAGGCCATCTTTATGTGGAGTACGGACCTGGACAGTGTGGCCACTTTGTGTTTTAAGTCCTTTGAAAGTTCTAATTATGATGTGCGGATTTCAGTTTCAAAACTACTGGGCACAATATTGGCTAAAGCTATCATTTCTAAACACCTAGGAGCAGGTAAAGTCATGTAATTTTCAAAATAGAAGTTATTTTCAAAATATCTTCTGTAATTTTTTCTCAGTTGATTTAAACAAATATAGACAACTACAGTTAGCACTACATCTACCCATTATTACTTTTAAAAGAAACAATATAAATCGAGTTCAATTTACAAAGATTAATGTAGATCCCAAGACTAATTTCTCAAACAATTCAGTAAAAATTTGAGGAAAAAAATACAAGGACTCTAGAAGTATATTTATTTAATCCTTGTCTTTTTAAAAAAAATAAAATGTGGAATGATTGTGCTGTCCAAAAACAGGCCTAACTCAGACTTCTTTTTTAAAGCAGCATATAGTTGATTACATTTTTCTTACCATGTTCTAGATTGGTACAAGGGAGCAAATAATATTCGATATTTGAAATTCGATATTTGAAATTTACTGTATTTGGACATTTTGCTTTGTGTTAGATTTTATTCCCTGTTTATACACTTTAGGACAATAAGCAAGGATGGAATATTTTTCAAAACAAGTTTATCTGTGTTTAATTTATAGTATGCATAAAACGGTGATGAATAATTGAAAACTTTATAATTCTGTCTCCAAAGATTAAACACTTTTACAAATGAAAATGAAACTGGCTATCGACCCTTGCTCCTTAAGACATTCACATTCCAGAGGCACTGGCATTACCTGGGAGGTTTTAATAAGTGCAGAAACCCAGGCCCCACCTAATTCACTAAATCAAATTCTCATTTTAACAGGATCCCCAGATAATTTGTATGCACATTAAATTTTGATAAGCATTACAACTGGGTATAGTGGTGCACGCTTGTAATCCCAGCACTCTGATGGCTGAGGCAGGAGGATTAGCATGAGTTTAGGGCCAGCCTGGGCTACATAGTGAGTTCAAGGCCAGCCTGAATTGCTCAGAGAGACTGTATCTCAAAGAAAGAGAGAAAAGGAGGAAGTAGAGGAAGGAGAGGAAGAGAAAGAAAAAGGAAAAGAAAGGAGGGAAGGGAGACAGGCAGGCAGGCAGGCTTAGATATATCATAGCAAGGTACTTAAGAAAAAAAGGAATGAGTAAGGACATTTTCCTGATGTTCCGATTAGTTGCGAGAATTTATAATGTCTTTGAAAATTACTTCGTAAATGTGTCTTGCAGTCGTTATTTCCCCAGTCCATTCAGGCTCTTCCTTTCCTAATTGACTACCTTATTCCTTCTGCTAGCCTGAAACCTCTTTCCCCATCTTACATTTGTTTAAAAGCCTATTTTCAATTGGTTGCCCTACCACATTCTGTTAGCATCTGGACCTATATAGTGCAACTTTCCCACTGTTACTAAAGATGAATGATCCTGTCTCTTAGTAGAGTTCATCCTGTCATTTGCTGAAGGACATTGTTCTCAGAAGTCTCCGTTTCACGTAAGTTTTTCCTCCAATGATTTGTTCCCTACAAAAACATGCTTTTTGTTTTTCCAGTCTTTTTATACCTCTACTTTTCCAGCAAGCAAGTGCCCTACCTCTCGCTTTCCTTCCCAAAAAAGTTCCTCAGAAGAGTTACTGGTACTTACTGTCCTTATTTATTCTCCTCTCATATCTTTCAGATGCACATCAAATAGAGTTTCTTCCCAGTAACACCACCAAAACAGTTTTTTGTTAATGTCTCCAGTGACCTCCACATTCATTCATTGCATAGATTTTTTTGTGTGTTAAAAATACTTAACATGAATTTAAGTGTATAATATAGCATTGTTGACTAAAGGTACAGTGTTGTGCAGATCTCTAGAATTTTTTTCATTTTGCTTATCTGAAACTTTGTGTCATTGTTTGGTAACTCCCCATTTCCTCCTCTCAGCCCTTGGTAATCACCATTCTGCTTTTTGATTCTATGAATTTGAGTACGTTTTAGATACTTCATGTAGATGGAATCAAGGCATATTTGTCTTCATGTGATTTGTTTTATTTTGCATAATGTCAAGGTTCGTCCTTGTTTTCACATGTTATATAATTTCCTTCTTTTTAAAGGCTTACTAGTATTCCATTGCATCTACACCACATGTTCCTAAGCCATTCATCGGTTGATGGGTATTTAATTGTTTCTACATGTTGGCTACTGTGAATAGGGCTGCAGTGAACATGTGCATGCTAATATCTCTTCGAAATGTTGTTTTCAGTTCTTTTGGATAAATACCATGAGTGGGATGGCTGAACCACATGGTAGTTCTGTTTAATTTTTTGATGAACTTCCATACTGTTTTCAATAATTACTGCACTATTTTCTGTTCCTACCAAAACAGTGTACAAGAGTTTCACTGTTTCCAAATGCTTACCAACATTTTTTTTTGTTATTTTGTTTTTCGTGGTACTAGGTCTCAAACCCAAGGCTCACACTAGGCAAGCACTATACCACTGAGCTATATCCCAAGCCCAAATACTTGTTTGTAACAGCTTTTCTTGTCATAGCCATCCCAACAAGGTGATAACTTCATTTAGTTTTGGTTTGTATTCCCCTAATTATAGAACATGTTTTCTCACACCTATTGCTCATTTGTATGTTTTCTTTTCACTCAACAGTTTGTTGAGTGCTTATCCTGGGCCAGGACTTGTTTTGAGCATTAGGGTATGTTACTGAACAAAACAGGTAAGTGCCCTTGCCCTTGTGGAGCTTATGTTCTTATATTTAACCTTGCTGAAACCAGTGGGCCATCTGCAGTCATCTTACTTGACCATTCAGCAGTATTTAGCTCTGCTGCTCCTCCGTATCCTTTTTTCCCCTTAGCTTTTGCCTCCTTGGATGCTCACTTGGTTTTCCTTCCACCCTCCATTTGTTCCTTCCTTCCTTCATTCTCTATTTCTTTCAATACTGAGGAACAAACCCAGGATTTTTGCACAGAGCTATATCCCCAGCCCTTCATTTTTTTTTTTTATTTTGAGACAGGGTCTCACTAGGCTGCCTATCTTTTAGTCTGGCTTGATAGTTCTCTGTCTTCTGCTAGTAGTGGTCTTCTGCTCTTCTCTTCGTATGCTCACTTTCATGTTCTTAACCAGTCCCACCTCTTAAATTCCATCAACTATCGGGGATTCTAGATCTTTAGCCCAGTCTTTTCTTGGATGCCTGATTCACGTCCAGCTGTCCTTTTGTCATCTCGTTTGGATGCCCATTTCAGTTTCACCTTCACTCATTCTAAACCAAGTGCTTGTCTTTTGCTCCCCCCTACATACACATATCTGCTCTGCTTGTACACTTAACTGTCTTAAAGCATCCAGAATTAGGATTCCTTGGGGGGAATGGTTAATTCTGGGGTTAGGGCAGAAAGTCCAGGTTGAGCCTGGAAATCTGGAATATCTTAGGCCAAAAAGAAGAAGCTTATGCTACCAGGAGTTTGTAGAGATTTCCGCTGGTCAAATCTAGGACAGTATTAACATGAAAATGAATCATAAAAGAAATAGGTTATAATCTATTTAAAAAGGAATCTCAGCATATGTAGTGAATAAAAAGAAGGAAAAGGGAAAGCTCTTATAGTGGAAGATTTATAACTAGATGAGATAGTTGGTAAATATGATCATTTTTAGCTTTGCTTGATGCCATATACCCGTAATTCCAGCACTTTGGAAGGCTGAGGCAGGAGGATCACAGGTTCAAGCCCACCCTGGGCAACTTAGACTCTGTCTTAGTTGCTTTGTCATTAAGACTCAAAATCCAGCAACTCAAAGGAGGAAGAGTTTATTTTGGCTCACGGTTCACAGAGGTTTCAATCCATGGTCAGCTGGTTCCAGAGAGAAAACTGGTGGAGGGAGTTGGTGGAAGAAGAGCTTCTCACCTCTTGGCAGCCAGGAAACAGAGCACAAGGGAGGAGCCAGGGAAGGAGGTACCGTGTCCCTGTCGAGGCCTCACCCTCGGGGACTGGCCTCTTCTAACCAGGCCCACCTCGGACAGCATATTTAGGCATAAGGTCAGTGGGCAAACGTGCGTGTGAGTTTGATGCTCCCACGATCCAGTTACCTCTCACAAGCTCTACGTGTTACCACGTGCGGCTTTGGAGTGCATCAAGATAGAAGCCATAACACTGTCTCAAAATAAAATATAGAAAAAGCTGGGGATGTACCTTAGTGAGAAGGCCCTGGGGTCAATTCTCAGTACTGCCCCCCCAAAAATCTTTTTTACAGTATATTCTTAGGTGAAAGTTTTATGGGTTATTTATGGTCATTTTTGCCAGCTTTGCAAATGATGATTTCACAGTGAATATATCTGGCAGACTGGCTTTACTGATATTTTCAAAGCTAGTGTCACCAATGCAGGGGCAGACTGATACCTTGGTGACAGTGTTTTCTGATGTTAGATAGTGAGTTATCACTTATGTAGTTCTCTGCCAGAATTCTGAGGAAATACCAGATACACACACATCAAGAGCCATTCTGTAAAACAGTTGGCCATAAATGTGTTCTTCAGAAATGAGAAAGAAATGACGAAAATATGGTGAGTCTATGTGAAAGGTATATAGGATTTTATTGTATTATTCTTGAAGCTTTTTTTTATAATTTTGAGGGGTTTTAAATTGAAAAAATTTGAGATATATATATATATATATATGTAGTTCTGTGGTGGTTATTTTATATGAATTTCATTAAAACTTAAGAGCATTTGAAAAAAGAAAATTATGTTTTGGCATATTGTTTCAAAAGAATTTTTAAAGCAATATATAGCATTTTCATTTGTTAAAAAAAAATAGAACAGCTGTATATATGTTTTCCCTTAGTGTAGAAGACTGTTAGCCTGGCCTGGGGATGTAGCTCAGTGGTAGAGCACTTGCCTGGTATGCACAAGGCCCTGGACTCAATCCTTGTACCAAAAAACACTATTAGCCCCAAATTCTTGTTTGAGGAAGGAGAACAATAGGTCAGGATCTTAAAGAAGCATATACTTTTAAGATTGCCTGGACATAGTAAATACTTCCAGGCTTGTTCTGATTTGATTTTTGAAAACTTGTCTGACTTTTTGTGCATTAATATATAGAAAGTAGTATAAATTTTGTATTTTGTTTGAATTTTTAGCTTATTTTGTTATTATGCTGGCTCATTACAAATAAAAATCATGCATTAATGGGGTTGGGGTTTAGCTCATTGGTAAAGCATGTGCTTAGCTTATGCAAGGCCCCTGGGTTTACCCCAGAAGCCCCCCCACCAAATGCACTAAAATTTATTCTTACAAAATATGAATCATAGTTTTGTTTTGTTCTTTGTCATAGCAGCCTCACGTCAAAGCATTCGCAATGTATCTCTGGAGGAAGTTCTGGAATTACTAGGAACAGGGTTTCTACGTGGGAGTTCAGGATTTCTTCGAGCCAGTGGAGATATGTTGAAAGGAACCAGTTCAGTCAGTAGGGATGTTCGAGTTGGAGTTACTCAGGTTGGAATCACAAATTAGTATCTAAATGTAATTCTTATTGGCTGTAATGAAATTTCAGTATCTGACTCTGTGAAGTGATACTATGTGGATTATTCCTTATGTACTTATATTTATAAATAGATAAAACAAGGCCAAAATATTTTTTTTAAACTAGGTTACAAGTAAGAAAAATCTTAATATCCACAGTATATTTAAGTTCTGATAAATGGAGGACTTTTATTTCCTTTGAAACATACACTATGTTTTTTGTTTCCAGCCCTTGAACATTAATATGACTTGTGATTTAACATTTCTTCCATCGTGTTTATCTGTGTTTCTAGAGTTCATTTTAAGATATTAAGTACATATTATTTAGCATGGACATAATAAATGTTTTTATATGGTTAACTATTTCTTTTGTCTTTGTTTTTATATATGGTTAACTCTTAAGTAAAGGAGCATATAATTGACTTCAGTGCTTTAATATGGCCCTAAACAATTTTAAGAGCTAAACCTTTGGAAAGGTATTTTAGAATGAAATGCAAAGATCCCTGTATTCTCTCCTCAAATTATCTTTTTTGTTTTCCTAAATGCTGTTATGGTTCAAAACAAACTTTTAAAAAAGTCATATGTATTTTTTGTAGACTATATGTAGACTTTAAGAGAATATGAATTTCCTAGAGCAGTCGTCATCTGTGTGTTTCTAAGGAACAGATTGTTTTTAAGAAAAGTACTTGTCTGTGTATATATGGAGTGAAACAAACCATTAACATTCATAAGAATAAAACACAGTGATTAATCACTGTAAACATTTGTCAGAGTTCTAGAACTGAATTCCCTCAGTTATGGTGTTGGAGCACAGTTAATTCTTACAGTGTTTTCGTATGTTTAAACTGAGTTTTCTTGCCCAGAGTAGTAAATATCTTGGAACTTTTGTTTGGGAAAGCCACAGGCACATCTTACAAATTAACTGGGAATACCAAACTATCCTGAAAATTTGCGGAGTGAGACCAAAATAAAACAAAGGAGCAGCATAATACAGTTACACTTGAAAGACTGTGCTGTTCTGTTTTGTCTTTAAACAAATAAGTGATGCTACATTTATATTTATCAAGTGGCTATAAATGAGGAAAGAGTACAGTTTGTGGGGAATATTTTAGATATTTTATAGAAAAGAAAATATTAAGACAGTTGAAGTAATTAAATTTTGAAAATAAAACTCCTTTCTTTTTAGGCTTACGTGGTATTTGTTTCAACATTAGGAGGACCATGGCTAGAGAAAAATTTTGCTGCCTTTCTTTCTCATATCCTAAGCCTTGTGTCACAGTCACACCCTAAAGCCACCCAAACTCATATTGATGCTGTCTGCTGTCGCCGGTGTGTTTCATTTATCCTCCGAGCCACCATAGGGGGCCTTCTTGGAGAAAAGGCTCAAATGGCTGCTGCAAAGGATATCTGTCAGGCCATCTGGAAGCAAAAGAGAGTTGTGGGTATGAATCTATGAAGGCAGTCTGTTTTAGCAATGCTAAAGCTAGACTGATACACTACTATATTAATCTGACAATCTTGAAGGCTGGTATTAATGGGGTTACTACAATTCATGTTGCGCTTCCTATAAGAGAGAAATTATTGTTGAAACAGTCCATTTCAGATCCTATAATACTGTGTTAAGTCCACTCTGCTTATCTTGATGTCGATAATATTGGAATATTTTTTAATTTCCCATGAGTTCTCCTTTTTTAAGTACCTCTTTTTAAAAGAGTAATAAGGGATCTGTGATCAGGTCGCGTTAGTTAATTAAATCTGTTGTATTGGTTCAGTTCATTCTCTATTGATGCAGTTCCCCATTTAAGCAAGAGTTTCATACTGATCAAATGGCACTGTGTTAGTATTTGCCTTTCTATTTTTTCTGCTCCTAACACCTACTCTCTCTAAATATTTTTATAAAACAGTGATGCATAGTTAATTTCTTCTGCTTCTTTCAGATGCTGTACTGAGTGATGGTAATTTGGAAACTCGGCTTGGTTCCACAGATGTATCGGCCAGCCAGCATATGCTAGTATGTGCTTTACAAGAACTTGGAAATCTCATACATAATCTTGGTACCACAGCTGCCCCTTTGCTGCAGGATTCAAGTACAGGTATACCTATTGTTTTAGTCATCTGAATACCTTGTATTTTACTTATATTCAAGTAAGGAAATCTCCTTCAGATAGCTTACTTGTTATAGATTCCACTGTAGCCTTACTAAAGATACTTTAAGAACAATTTGTGATCAAGATTATTTAAAATATGAGTATAGTGAGAAGGTTTTTGCCTTTTTTTTTCTTTTCTAATTAAAGGCTGTTCTTGAAGTCTTTCTCCATCCCGCTTGAAATGTTTAAGATAATATGGAAAAACTTAAAGAGAAGTAAACTTGAATCCTTGACTCTCAGCTGCAGTTAAAGCATTAATATCATATGGCAAATATAAGTCAGTTAGTCAAAGGTTTTTTAAAACAGATTTTCTTTCTTTCCAAAAATTACTCATTTTTAGAATAATTATACTGGGATAATACTGAGATATAATTTACATACCATAAAATTCACCCTTTGAAAAGTATATACTTCAGTGATTTTGGTGTAGTCACAGCATTGTACAATTATTCTCACTGCTTAGATTCATCATCCTAAGAAGAAATCCATCAGTTGTCAGTCTCACTGACCCTTCCCCTAGATTCTGAAAACCGCTAATCTGCTTTCCACCTTTATGGATTTACCTGTTTTGGACATTTTATATAAATCATGTGGTGTTTAGTGAGTAACTTTTTTTTTAATTAGTGCTGTGGATTGAACTCCGGACCTTGTGTTTGCAAGGCAAGCACTTAAACCACTAGCTAAATCCCTAACCCTACTTCATTTTTATAATCACTCTTAAAAATCACTTTTTGTGCCAGGTATTGTGGTGCATGCCTGTAATCCCAGCCCTCAGGAGGCTCAGCAGGAGGATTGTTGCGAGTTTGGGGCCAGCCTGGGCTACTGGAGTATATAGTGAGTTCAAGCCCAGCCTGAATTACATAGCAAGACACCGTCTTTAAAAAAAAAAGTGTAGACTTTTTTTCTTGCGGTTTTCTGTATTCTATTTCCTTCCTCCTCCCCTTTGCATTTTTTGGGATTAAATCTAGGGCCTTCATACTGACCTACATCTCCAGTTCTTTTTATATTTTTTATTTTGAAAGATTTCACCAAGTTGTCTAGGCTGGGCTCAAACTTGCATTCCTCCTGCCTCGGCCTCTCAAGCACTGGAATTAGAGGCATGAGCCACCATGCCTGATCTTAACTTCTAGGTTTAAAAAAATTAGTTATGTATCACTTAATTTTTTTCATTCTGTCTTCTAATAAAAATAATATATTTTATATCCAGGTGGCTATTTATTCTTTTGACTATTTTATGACTGAGTTTTATCTGTGTTTCTCTATCATCTTTTGTTTGTTCTGTTCTTTCAGGCCTTCTTGAAAGTGTCATTTCAGTTGTTCTTCATCCTAGCATTTCCGTCCGACTAGCGGCAGCTTGGTGTTTACGCTGCATTGCCGTGGCATTGCCTTGCTACCTGACGCCTCTCTTAGATCGCTGTCTCGAACGCCTTACTGTACTGAAGTCTTCGCCTGAAGCAGTGACTGGCTTTAGTTTTGCTGTGGCAGCTTTGCTGGGAGCAGTGAAACATTGTCCTTTGGGAATTCCTCATGGGAAGGGCAAGGTAGTAATTTCACTTTTTATATGTAATGATAGTGTTTCAGGTTTTTCATAAAAACATCATACTCTTTGTATATCACCCAAAGCCATGCAAGATAACCTGATGATCAGATAGCTTAGTTTTAATGTAGAATTTTTTTTTTTTGTGGAATGTAGAAAGAATTTTGAAGAGAACTAAGGAAAAAATTTAGAAAATATAGAACACATAATAAACAAAATATAGTCCTTTTTTAATAACTAGGAATTCAAGTTTTTGGACAATTGTTTGATAGTGAACACTTTATAACTGATACCTCACACACATTTTTGAAAAAATAAATCACTGTTCTTCTTTCTCATTGTCACGTGTATGCGACATCATTGTTGAGTTTTATAGTCTGCCCTCCACAGCATAGGCTCTACAAAAGGCAATTTTACAACTTCAGAAATTCCAAAAATATTTGAACATCATCAGTACCATTGGACTAAGGTGGTTCCAACTTTAGGAGGTCATATTACTCATTTGAATTTATTATTTTAGTTATATTCTGAACTAACACATTATATTTTGTTACTTAAAGAATCTTCATTGCATGTATTTAATTAAACATTTTCAGATCTAATTAATTTAGACAAGATTCTCATCTGCACATTATATTTGAAATTTCTCAAAGAATGTCCACATGTCCTGATTTGACTAAAATGTTTGTGTTTTTAGTGCCGTCCATTGACTATATAGACTGCATGTAGTCATAAGTTGGTTAGTTGTTTTAACACATTCCCACCGCCTTGAACCATTGGTGGTACATACATGAGTGTTCCATTGGGCAGCTTGTACCACTGGTGGTACAAACAGCTCTAATCACTTTTATCAGTCTTTTCACTAATAAAATTAATAAAAAGCCCACCAAATGGAACAGTCATGCATATAAGATAACCAGTGGTTCAAACCACCTGGCAGCAAGACATACAAATTATGGCCCCACTGTGAACATGTTAAAATGCAGTAGTCTTCTTTCTGAAGCTTGTGTACACCTCTCAATGCTTGCTGCATTGATGATTGGTAACAGAAGTTTCTCAGGCATGTTACATCTGGTTCTGTTGTTGTGTAGACTTTTTTTTTACTGTGACATTTTAATGAATTTTATTCTACTGTGAAACTTATCTCGATACAAGACTATTTTGACTACTTTCAACCCTGGTAGTATCCTGTCACTGAGGTATTGCAAGTTGTATGGAGAGTTTTAAAAAGAGCATGCCTATAATCCCAACATTAAGGAGGCTGAAGGCAGGATGATTACAACTTCAAAGCCACTCTAGGCTACATAGCAAGTTCAAGGCCAGCCTGGACTACATGATGAGACTGTGTCTTATAAATAACTACATACGTACATACATACATAAAAAGGATATTATGGTAATGAAGGAAACTTTTCTGGTAATTACTGGTCAAAGAAGATCCTTGGTAATTACTGATCAAAGATTGTTGGTTAACACTAAAGGTAAATTAAAATTCTGTACAACAAGGCCAGGTATCGTGGTGCATGCCTATGATCCTAGGACTTAGGAGACTGAGGCAGGAGGATCTCCATGAGTTCAAGGCCAGCCTGGATGATAGAGTAAGACTCGTTTTGTCTCCCCTCCCCCCAGAAAGAAAATCTGTACAACCATGATTTTTGGTTTGGTTTGTTTTGTTTTGGGGGGAAATGCTGGGGATCGAACTCAAGGCCTTACGCTTGCTAGGCAAATGCTCTACCACTTGAGCTAAATCCCTAACCCCTATACAGCTATGTTTTAAGTCTTACAATCTTGGCACACATGCTCCACATAATATTATAGAGTTGCTGAGACTATCTAATATACCAGTATTTAGCCTGGAAAATTTAGTATTTTTGTACTTTTCCTGTATGTGACTTATCCTACAATGTAGTCTACATGAATGATAGTCTTTCATCACTTTATTGTACGAAGAGTTAATTTTTCAAGAGCTTGTAATTAATTAATGTTATTTGTCCACTAAATTATAAACTGATTTTTATTACCTTGTTCTTCCACACATAAACAGATTGTTATGGCATTAGCAGAGGATTTGCTGTGTTCTGCTGCTCAAAACAGTCGCCTTTCAGCTCAGCGCACACAAGCTGGATGGTTGTTGATTGCTGCTCTTATGACATTAGGTAACAGTCCTGTAGCGGTTAATATAGTTATGAAATACTTTGTTTTCTGAGCAAAAGGATTAATATATATTATTCATTGAGAATAACTTTAATATGTATCGATTTAAATAGCCACACAAATATTTTCCTCCTAGTGGTCATCTTAAAAAGACATTTACTACCATGCACCCTGGCATGGACCTGTAGTCCTAGCTACTTAAAAAGCTAAAGCAAAAAAAAAAAAAAAAAAAAGCTAAAGCAAGAGGATCACTTGAGCCCAGGAGTTCGAGGCCAGCCTGGGCACCATAGCCAGACCCTGTCTCAAAAAAAAAGGCATTTACTTACTTCATTGCTAAAAAGTGTTTTCAGATATCTCATTTGAATTTCATTCTCTTCCAGACCAGTTTTATAAGGCTTAAGTAGGATAAACCAGTTTAATCTCTTTTCAGACTTAAAATGACTTGAACATTTCCAAAAATCATTCATATCTAGCTCCAGAAAAATGCTTCCACAGTATAAGGATAGACAAGAGAATGTAGTCTAAAAATTCAGTTTTATAAATATCTTTAAGTTTAGTAACACCCAGTGAGGTTGCAGTATTCAAGGGGATAAGGGTCATTTAAACTGTATTTATTAAAAATCAGTAATCAAGCCCAAAATTGTGGCACATGCCTGTAATCTCAGGTATTGTGGGGTGGAGACAAGAGACACATTCAAGGCCAGCCTGGATAACTTAGCAAGAACTTGTCTGAAAATAAAAAAATTTTTAAATGGGCTAGGGATGTAGCGCAGTGGTAGAGTGCCTTTGGTGGTAGAGTCCCCAGTACCACCACCACCACCACCACCACCACCACCACCACCACCACCACCACACACACACACACACACACACACACACAAATAAATCAATTGCTTTATGGTTGTGTTTATATCTTGTAACCTAATTTTATTATTTTATCATAGTTTTTTTGTTTTTTGGGACTGTTGGGGATTGAACTCAGGGCCTCCACTTGCCAGGCAAGCACGCTACCTCTGAGCTAAATCCTCAGCCCTTATCATAGTTATATTTTAAGTCTCTATTGTATGAGTTAGTGCTAGGTCATGAAATAACTGCTTGAATTTGGTCAATAAATCATTTTGGCACCTGGCTGTCTATGAAATAATTTGATCTAAAGGGATCTTAAATCATCATTAATGAAGAAGTACTTTAATATTTTTAAGATGATTAAAGAAATTTATTGCACTACATAAAGTTCAGCCCAGAGGCAAAATCTGGCTTGCCCCTGTTTTTATTTTATTTTTTGCCACCTTTTCTTTTTTCTTACAGGAACACCAAATTGAGTCTTTATTTTTACATGGCCTGTGCTCTAGCACAGGGGACTAGTGCACAGGACCTGCTAGACTGAAACGCACAGAGTGGCTGGGGAGCAGTGCTCACACAGTAGCTCGCACACCTGTCTCAGTGATGGCCAGGGCTGAATGCCTGCTATGAATGCTCCAAGGTCTGTGAGCTGAGAATGGACTGGAATCCCCAGTCCCTGCAGAGTGTTTCTTTTCCTGCCTTTAATAAATGCAGAACGTTGCCATCATTAAAAGAAACGTAAGGGGTTGGGGATTTAGCTCAAGTGGTAGAGCTCTTGCATCGGGTTCACACGTCCTTTTAACATGAACCTAGATTCTTTGGTAACATGTTTGTTTTTGTGTGATAAGATATCCCAGGTGTTAATGTTATGCATTACCTGCCTCAGCCTTGCCCTCAGCCATTTCTTCAAGGAGCTTTAATTGATTTTTGAAATTTTAGCCAACAATTTGAATGTTTTATTAATTTTTGCCTTTCAGGTTTAATACCTCTTCTGTATTTTCTTCTTTTTTTTTTCCTCTTCTGTATTTTCATCATTCCCTTCACAATTTATAATTTCTTCATTATTTTAATACATTCACCATCAATTTAAGTAAACTGAATCAACATAAACTTAAGTAAATCATATCTAGCCTGCTCCTTAAATGTGCACTACAACCGTTTATAACCTTTCTTGTTACATTTTCCAGTTTATATGATGCCATGTAAAACAACTTTGGTTCTCTTATAGATATCTCTATGTCTTGTATATCTGTGGATGGCTCATGAAGTATATATGTGTGTTGTCTTTGATAGATACAGGATTATTTTTGGTTGTGACAAACTTGTGTATATTTTAACTTTGCAATTACAGTAAACTCACAGTAACTTATTTTGTATGCCTCTGAAATGATATCATCTTAATACCTCTTTAGGAAGACATGGTATACTGTCCAGTATTAAGCTAGTGAGATATCTTAAGGAGGGTACAAGGGCAAATACTGTATGTATGAAACTTCTTTCAATTATTGATACTTTCAGTGACTGCACACTTGCTTTGTTTTCTGGTATGTGACTGAATTTTGTTCTCAATATTTTCTGTTCCTATAGTTCATTGTGTATGAGTGGGAATGTGCATGCATATGTAGTCAGCACACACACAAACCTTTTACAGTCATTTGCTCTTCATTACCTCATTTCTGTTTCCTTCTTTTAATCCAATTCTAGTTTGTTTGTTGAGTGTTTTGTTTTGTTGATACAACTTTATCAAGGAAGTAATGAGTGGGCTGGAAATGTAGATTATTGGTCGGGCACTTGCAAAGCCCTGGGTTCCATTCCTAGCAACTCCACCCCCAAAAAGGTAGTGGGCAGGAAGTGTTGAATATGTTTTGCTGTAGAGATTAGCATAGTGCCTTTTCCTAAAAATCTAGTCTGAAGAAAAATGGGCTGGTAATCCCAGCACTCAATGAGAGGTTAAAGCAAGATCATGAGTTCACATCCAGCCTAGGCAACTCAGTGAGACCTTGTCTCAAAATATAAAATTAAAAATGATCAGTACTAAGGCCTCGGGTTCAAGCCCCAGTACAAAAAAAAAGGGGGGGAGCTTTTTTAATCTACTAAATTGCATACATTAAAAAATTAACTTGCAGTTGCTTTTTCATTTTATTACTAGGCACACCTCTTCTGTAGAAATAAGTAAAATGTTTAAATGATAATTGCATATCAAAATTACATCACTGCTTACTGTGAGCCAAACACTATGCTGTGTATAAACTTTTATAAGCCCTGGGAACTCTCCTGTGAGGTAGATACTGTTATTATCTCCATTTGTACATGGGAAAACAGAGGCAAAAAAATTCATTACTCTTTCAGGTTTATACATCTAGTAAGTGTCTAGAACCAGGTTATTAATCTAGGCTGTATTCTTCCAAGGCCCAGTTTAGTTCCATGTTTTGTTGCCAAGTATGGAAAGAAGGTCTACAGTCAAGATTATGTGGGAGTGCTCGCTTCGACAACACATATACCAAAACATTATGTGGGAATAAGAAGAGAGTGCTTGTTTATAGGAGAATTATAAGGTAGCTCCAGAATATTACTTGGTGAGAAAAGCTGTGGATTTTAATCTTTATGTTCCTTAGTTTTTTCTTTTTTAAAATTGATAATGTTATCACTGCACATTGCCTATTATTACTGGGATATTTGTATTCATTCCTCAATTCGTTAATGTTGCTCTCCAATACTTACCAATTGATTCTTGACCTAAATAAGTTGCAGTCAGAAGTTAACATTGGAGGCTAGTGATGCAGCTCAGTGGTAGAGTGTATGTTTATCACGTGTGAGACCCTAGATTCAAACCCAACACCAAAAAAAGTTACCATTATTCTGAAGGTCTGGGATATGTTATTTGTTACATTAGCAATTGTATCTTCCATTAATGTGGTATCTCATAGTTTTTCCAAAAACTTCAAAGAGCATGCTGTCATTTGGATTTGACAAATGCCTGGAGACAAACAGTGCAGATGGGACCAGCTTTATTTTACACAAATAATAAACTGAATCTCAAAGGGGATGCAGTGATAATCGAAGAGCTCACACAAGTCAAGGGTTTACCATTTGTTCCTTGTTATTCCTCTCGGTCTCCAGCACCTTCTCACAGTAATTCATTCAGTAGTAGATTCATTTTGGATCAGAAAGTAAGAAAAGAAACTACAATAAATTAAAATATGTTTTGGGTATTTTGTTTGTTTCTTTGAGTGTTTTGTTTTGTTGAGATGTAGTCTTAGTATGCAGCCTAGGTTGGCCTCAAACTTGAGATCCTCCTGTCTCAGTCTTCTGAGTTCTAGGATTAAAGGCATGTGCCACTGTGTCTGGCTAAATGATGTTTATTTTAAGAGGGAAATTCCTGTTTAATAATATAATTTTTTTAAAGGATTTTAAAATTTTATTTTAGTGATACATTTTAGATATACATAATTTTCATCATACGGAATTCGTACCTGTACACGACATACATTTCTACTTTTTTTCCCTTTCCCTCCCTTCCCTTCAATCCTTCTGCCCCTCCTTATTTACAAAAATTTTGTTTCCATTTTTTCCTTCTGTTCTTTTTTTTTTCATGACCCTCCCTTTCTTTCCCCTTCACCCACCCCTTGTTCCCCTTCCCACTTGAAAAATTTCTTCCTTTTCCCCAATATATATTGTACATTTTGGTCCTTTTGTGTACTTTCTGTTTCTTACACCAGAGAAACAATGCAGTATTTAAACATGTGTGTCTGACTTATTTCACTTAAGAGAATGTTCTCAGGTTGCATCCATTTACCTAGAAATGTTTCAAGCCTATCATTCTTTATGGCAGAGTAGTACTCTATTGTATAAAAAACCACATCTTCTTTATCTATTCATTGATAAATGGTGGGCATTTGAGCTGTTTACAGGATTTAGCTATTACAAACTGTGCTCCTATAAACATGGGTGTGCATGTAGCGCTGTGGTGTGATGCTTTTAATTCTTTTGGAAAGATACCAAGAATGAGAATAGCTGGGTCAAATGGAACCTCTACTTTTGGTTTTTTGAGGAATTTCCAGTGGTTGTACCAGTCTACATTCCCACCAGTAGTGGAGGGGGTTTCTTTTTCCCCACAGCCCCACCAGCATTTGTTACTGGCTGACTGCTTGATCGTAGTCATTCTTTCTGGAGTGAGGAGGAATCTCAGTATTGTTTTAGTTTGCATCTCTTGAATGACCAATGATGTTGAACATTTTTTCATATATTTATAATATAATTTTAAAGAATAACCTCTTTGGGTGACAAGTTGAATAACTTGCAGGTCCTGCAGTTGTCAGTCATCACCTTGCTCGAGTTCTGCTGTTGTGGAAGTGTGTCTTCCCAGTGTCTCCTAAAGATCTAGAAACAGAAAAGAACCGGGGAGATTCATTTACGTGGCAAGTAACCCTAGAAGGACGAGCTGGTGCACTCAGTGGTGGGTTCGGTTTAGTCTTTTCTCCCTTTCCTTTGGCTTTATCTCTACCTGTCATCCTTTTATGTTCTGTGTATTTCATTTCATTGGGGGAGGGAGGAACTCTGCCTCAAAGATTTTTGTAACTGAACATAGTTGATTTGTTGATGATGGTAATTGACAAATGAAGTTATAAACTAAACTTGAGAGTTCCAATCTTTAGGCAAATTCATGGTACAATCTAGTATGAAACTGTCAAGATTGCTTTCTTTGTGTTAAACAAATCTCTATTCCTCTTTTCAGAAATACTAGGATTTGATTTAAATAGCACTAATGAACCACAGTTTCCATTTAGTCTGTACACCTATGGAAGTTGTACCTTTTAACAATACAGCGTATGTAGAGTGTTGAAAATATTCCACTATTAAAATTTGAACTAAGAGTGGATTTCCTGAAAGACTGAGAAGTACTGATTTTGGTTTTGTTTACTTATGGCATTTTTACTCTTAAAAGTGAAAAATCAATTGTTAATGTGATCTTGAAATTCATACTCATGTGGGTAACTGCTGATAGAAGGTTCTTTGTTTCAGATAACATCTTTAAATCTTGACATGCTGACTTGAATCAACATGGTTCTGTAGAACTACTGTAAAACTGGCAAACTTGAAAGTATAAGCTAATTTGTATTTTAAGGTCTGAGTTCTAAGGATGAGTAAAACCCAAAGACAACAGCATTCTCTTAATTTACTTATGGGTCCCTTTTAGTAGTCCTAGGAAGTTTTTTTGTGGTTGTGATTTTTTTTTTGGTTGTCGTCATTGTTGTTTTAATGATTAGGGTTAGAAGATACTAGCCTCTTTTTTATACTAGACTTTTAAGAATTGTTTTTTGGTTTTGGCACATTTCTGTATTTTCTAATAAAAATGTAAATGCTGTATCATAATCAAATGCTCTTTTCCTGGTTGATTATAGTACACTCTCCTGAATAAAAGTATGTTCTCTTTTCAGCTATCAAGAGCTTTGTTTCCCACTGTGGTGATCTCCTTACTGAAGAAGTAATTCAGCATCTTCTTCTACCGCTTCCTTGTGCTGTGGATTTGCTAACTCAGTAAGGATTAGCTATTTAGATTGATAGAATTTTCTAAGAGTAATTAGTTACCCTCTGATAATGTAATATCCCTTGAATACAGTAATAGAGCAAGTGTCTATGGTTGGTTGATGATTTTCTGTTTACAAAGGAAGGCAATCACTTAGCTGTGTGATTTTTTTTTTTTTTTTTTTTTTTTTTTTTTTTGTGCTGGGGATCGAACTCAGGGCCTTGTGCTTGCAAGGCAGACACTCTGACCACTGAGGTAAATCCCCAGCCCTTGTCTTGTTTATTTGTGAGGTGGGGAGCTTCTTTTCTGGCCCTGCCTGTCTGGGGACTTCTAAATGCCTCCTGTACATGGAAGTCTCTATCTTTCCCAAGATTTGGGAAGTTTTCTGTTATTCTTTTATTTGTACCTGTGTTCATTCAAATGATTGGCCTGTAGTTTTGTTTTTTAGTAGAGTCCTTGTCTGGTTTTGGAATCAAGGTAATGCTAGCTTCCAGGAGTGACTCAGTACTCTTTCCTTTTCGATTTTATTAAAGAGTTGGAGGAGTACTGGTGTATGGTCTTCCCTGAGCTTTTTATAGAATTCAGTAGTGACTCAATCAGGTCCTGGGCTTAGTTGGGAAATTTTTTTATTACTGCTTCAATTTTATTGCCTATGGTTGGATTGTTCAGGGTTTTTATATCTTCTTAGTTCAGTTTTGGTGATTCTTATATATGTCGGATGTATAGCTAAAGTATGTGTCACCTTGTTCAATATTTATACGTTGTCATATAGCCCGTATACTTAAGATACACTTTTTCTTTTATTTTAAGGCTTTCTTCAATATTAAAATCATATGGAATTCCTTTGAAAACACCATCAATGGTTTACAGACAAAGGCTTTATGAACTATTGATTTTGTTACCTCCTGAAACCTATGAAGGTATGTGCTTTAAATCAAAATGTTTTATTGTTTGTGCCTAGTCTATAATTGCTCATGAAATACTTCAACGAATGAATTATGACATTTATTTAGTGCCTTCTAGGAGTTTTAGACAATCCAATCTTCTGTGTTTAGAATTTTTATAAGTAAAATATATTTTTGTAAAATCTACTTCTGGGCTGGGGATTTAGTTCAAGTAGTAGAGTAAGGCCCTGAGTTCATCCCCAGCATCCTCCCCCACAAAAAACAAACCTACTTCTTTACAGCTTGCTTTCTTTTCTCCTCTGAGAAAAGAAAAGTTCCTGATTCTACTTTGTGAGGGAGAATGAGTCACAAACACTGATCTTGGTTTTACTCTAGGAGTTTGTACAGAATGGGTGATGTAAATCTATTATATATTTGGCTATCCCTGATTTCCTTCAGGAGTGATTATCTATAGTAATCATTCCTTTCCATTTTTCTGTTCATAACTGCCTAGAAAAAAAGTTTAATATTGAACTATCAAGGTATAATTGCTTTTATAAATTTATAATGTAACTTTTATTTTGTTCAGAAATGACAAATTTACTGGGATTGTGCAACAATAAAATAAACTGGCAATTAATAAACTTGTTCATTCTTTACAATTAGTCCTAAAACTTTACTATAAATGTAAAATATAGTTTTAAAAATATATATTGCTGCTACCACTGAATAATTCAGGGTGTTTGTTTTAAGAGTTGACAGAAATAATCTTTTGCTGGGCGTGCTGGCTCATGCCTGTAATCCCAGCAGTTGGGAGGCTGAGGCAGGAGGATCACCATGAGTTTGAGGCCAGCCTGGGCTACATAGTGAGTTCAAGCCTAGCCTGGACTACATAACAAGACTCTGCCTCAAAAAAAAAAAAAAAAAAAAAAAAGCCAAAAAAAGAAATTGTCTTCCTTGAGAATATCTGTATTTTTTTGTAGTATTGACACTTTTCAGTCAATTATACTAAATTGAATGCTACTTAAAATATATTTCTTGTAAAAATGCTACATTTATTTGCTGATGTCCTTCTGCAAATAAATGCAGTATAATATATGCCATATTAATTCAAAATATTAACCTATAGTTTCTGTCTTGGCCTTTCTCATTATGTGAATGGTACTATACCTACTAACTTTCTTCCTGGTTCATAGATGTGCTTACAAAATGTTCATTATAAGCATTTAGTATATATGTACTGCTAAAGAACTGAAAAAAAATTAATGTAGTGCCATTTCTCAGAAATTCTCAAAAGAACCATTTCTGTATGCTAGATACTGTGCTAGAAATTATATATATAACATATCTCATTTATACAGTGACATGGTTATATTTTCCTAACTTGACAGATAAAGGCCAAGTCAGTAGCCAGGTATAGTGGCAGGCTGCTATGTTCCAAAGTACTCATGAGGCTAGGGCAGGGGTTGGATCCCTTGAACACAGGAGTTCCAGACCAGCCTGTGCAACATAGTGAGACGCAGTCTCAAAAAAAAAAAATAAATAAACCCAAGAACACAGTCCAGTAAATAAGTGTACTCAGAGTTAAACAAAGGTTTATGTCATGCTGTGCCGACTCTCCACTTGCAAGTAACCTACTAGGAAACAAATGAACAGCCACAGCTTAATGATAGGTGTGTCATATTCTGTTTTCATTATAAAAGGGACTTTTATGTATCTATTAAAAACTAAGAAGTAATTTCTATTTCACAGCTTCAGCACCTGTGAGGTTGTGACAAAAGTAATTCCCCCCAGATTTTTACCATAGTACAATTCTTTGAAACCTACTTTCAAAATATATTTGAAAAAAATACATTAAATGTTTAGGAATATAAAACTATCAATTTAAAATCTACATTGTATTTTCTATTAAATGACAATGTAAATCTACCCTTTAGATTTAAAGAGGGCTTGGAGTCAAGGAGTTAGCTCAGTGGTAGAGCGCTTGCCTAGTAAGTGCGAGGGCCTCAGTTCAATCCCCAGCACTGCACCCCCTCCAAAAAAGAAAGATTTAGGGGGGGAGGAAGCCTTACTTTTTTAGTTTGAATTTGCATTTTCTCAGAATTGGAGTTTAGGAATGCAATAAGTATGTATATTATGTCAGTTCCAGGATGTTCATATAGAGACAAAGGACTTACTATAAAGAAAAACAAAATCTAAATTTACGCTCTGTGTCTTTTCCATGTATATCTAATTATATAAAATAAGAAAAAGGATTGATAGACAAATGATAATGTAGATGTATTATGTTTATGTTTCAACCAAAGGTATTAATTTTCCCTCTTTACAACTATAGCAGCAGAAAAAGGTTTTTTTCCCTTCACCCTTAGGACTTTTCAATTTAAGAAAAAAATTTTTTGTTTTTTCTTCTTTTGGCAGAGGGCAGTGCTGGATATCCAGGGTCTCACAGGTGGTAAGCAAATGCTGTACCACTCAGCTACATTCCTAGTGTTATTTCTGTGTAATTTAATGTATTTGTATAATGTGAATGAAATACAATAGCCAGAACTTTACCATTAAAATATTCACTGACATTTTAAATGACATAATTCATAGTATAGTAATAGCCTTATAGTAATTTAGAAATCTTTTAACATACAAAGAAATTCTTTAAATTTGCTCATCTAATGAATGTAGAAAATGAGACTAACAAGTTTAAAGTTCTGATCATTTAAGTTGCTCCAACATATTGCCAAAAAGTTGTAAGACATATAAATGTATTGCTTTTGTTGTGTGAAAAATACTTAAGAATTGAAAGAGACAAGGGAAGAATAAAAAAAAGCTTAAGTCCAGTGATCCTGGTCAACTGTCAGGCCAACTGTCAGGGAATGCTAAGGGCACAAATCAGACTGCCAATTCTTATTCTCTGAGTCAAATGTTTAACTGTTTGACTATAAGCTTCAGAAATGTATCTGTGAAAAAAAATCATTCAAAAAAGAATTGAAATAGCATTTCTTTATTGTTACCCACCAGTTATAGACTATGTCTTAAGAATGACTGTTTTCTGAAAGTTGTGGAGTAAAAATTGAGTTCTTAATTTTTAGTTATTATCTTAATTTTGGTATGGATATCCTTTCAAATATTTTAATATTATTTTTACTGAAAATACCTCCTTGTTACCATTAGAAAGCCAATGAAGAGTTTCTACAACAAAAGCTTATTTGTGTTTCAAAATCTAATGATCTTTAAGTACTTTGTCCAGGGACAATTAAACCGGTAGTCAATGAGCAATTCTGTTCCACATTCCTCACCTAAAAAGTGGCAGTGCTAACTTAACCATAAAAGTTTTGTGTGTAAAGCCTTTTTAGGACCTTCCCTGACACATATTAGTCTTTAGTAAATATTTGTTGTTACTACTGTCACTGCTATTAATGATACAGAAAAATGACAGGTACCATGGCTTGTGCGTATAGTCCCAGGTATTCAGAAGGCTGAGGCAGTAGGATTGCTTAAGACCAGGGGTTTTTGAGGCCAACCTGGGCAAAATAGTAAGACCCCCTTCTCCAAAACCAAGACAGAAAGAGAAGAGGGGGGTGGTTTAGAGCATATGAACCCTTCCTACCACTTGTAATGGTAGGTAGCATCTCCAGTATTCATTTCACCCTAATGCTTTTGCTCAAAGGTGAATATTTCTCTAAGGTGATTTTTACTCATTCCTGTAGTGTAGTGCTTAACTTAAAAACTGACAAAAGCCAAATTTAAGTTCACATTTTCTATTGATAACCTATCAGAAATTAGAATAAAATATTTTATTAGATGATATTTGAGGTCAGTGTGATAAATGGACCAGTTTTCCAGAATGTAAATATAAGACAGATGTGTAGCTAGGGATGGTTGTGCAGCCTGGGAGGCTGAGACAGGATGATCACAAGTTTGAACTCAGCCTAGGCAACTTAGTGACTTAGTGAGACCTTGTCTTGAAATTTTAAAAAATAAAAAAGGGCTGGCTATGGATGTGCTTTAGTGTAAAGTCACTAGGTTCAAATCCCCACTATTGCCAAAAAAAAAAAAAAAACTCTCATGTCTTATTGAAGAACACAATGTAGCCTACAAACTACCTATCCCCTAGAATTAAAAAAAAATATACTAATAATAACAAAGAAATGAACTATGAGTTTACAAAAAAAAAGGAGAAATATAGGAATAAATTAAATGGCTATAATCTTTAAAATCGAGACTGTAGAAAGGCACAGCACCACAAGATCCTTTCGCATTATTAAAAATAAATAAATAAATTTTTAAAAACACACAAAGTCAAACCAGGGGCTGGGTTTAGGGTTAGAATGCTTGTCTAGCAAACACAAGGCCCTGAGTTTGATCCCTGGCACAAAAAAAAAAAAAAAAAAAATTAAATTGGTTTTGAAAAAGCACAAACTTATGGTGGTACATGTGTATGATCCCACCACTCTGGAAGCTGAAACAGAGCACGGAACGACAAACCCTTGTTTCTTCCTAAATTACAAGGAGGAAAAACAGATAGAGGAAGAATATTAGATTGAGTTTTAAAATGTATCAAGTAGTTGTAATGCATAGGCATTACTTAGATCTGGATTCAAACATGGAAGCAAGCAAAAAAACAGGCATTTATGAAACAATTAGAAATTGGAACACTGAATGGATATTCTGTACTTAGTGGTTTTCTTTTAAACAAGAGATTGTAATAGAAATATTTAAAATAAAACATCCTTAACTGTAATGATGAATCATTTATGGATGAAATGAAATGAAATGATACGCTCTCTAGGGTTGCTTCTCAATAATATGAAGGATGCTGAGAGTAACTGAGGATTTACGTGAAACAGGATTGTCGATGCAGGAAGATGACCGTATGCTGGCTTGGACATGTGTCATGATAGGGATTTTTTTTTTTTTTCAATACTAGGGACTGAACTTAGGGCTTCACTATGCAGCATAGTAGGCAAGTGCTCCACCACGAGCTACATCCTCAGCCCAGTGATAAATCTTTTGATGTTTCCCATTTGAAAATGTCTAATTAATGTTTTTTTTTCTGTACTTTGTTTTATTTAGTTGCTTATTTATTTACTGATATGGGGCTTTGCTGTGTAGCCCAGGCTGGCCTCAAATTCATGATCCTCATGCTTCAGCTTCCAGAGGGCTGGGAGTATACACATGCACTACCATAAGTCTGCTTTTTCAAAATCAATTTAATTTGTTTTGTTTTTGTATGTGTGTGGGAATGAGAAAGGATCTTGCTGTGCTGGGTTGCCCAGGGTGACCTCAGACTCCTCCATTCATAGTCCTGCCTCAGCCTCCTGAGTAGATGGGACCACATACAAGCCCAGCTAGTAAATTTGTGGGGCAGGGGGGATCGTGAAAGATCGCTCAATCCTAGGGATTGAACCAAGGACCTCTGCACTGAGCTACATCCCTAGCCCTTTTTAAAATTTTCTTACTTTGAGATAGGATCTCTAATAAGTTCACCAGGCTGTGCATACATCTCTCTGCCCGGCTTTTTATTTCTTGGTTTTTTTTGAGACAGTCTTGCTATGTAGTTCAGGCTGGCCTTGAACTCACTGTGTAGCCCAGGCTGGCCTCGAACTTGTAGTCATCCTCTTGCCTCTGCCTCCCAAGTGCTGGGATTACAGGCATACAGCACCACGGCTGGTATGGTTTTAAAAAAATAAAACAAACAAAAACGAGGAAAAGAACACCAGAACACCTAAGGCTAAGAGTATTATAGACCTCAATCTATTTTGTAGTTCATGTTGTTTTATTTTAAATGATGGCAAATATACTCATTATTATAAAGTTTATACTTCGCAATGTCTCATCAGTACTCATTCTTAGTCTTGTGAGCAGCAGCACACACTTGAGCCATTCATTTTTAGGGCGGCAGTTTTCTAGAATGAATAGAACAGTCTTTGGCCATGAAATATTAAAGTCAGCCAATGCATAGATTAAAGCTCATCTTGGATCCCCCACTCCCCATACTGGGGCTCGAACGTAGGGGCACTTTATTACTGAGCTAATATCCCCTACCCTTCTTATTTTAATTTTGAGGCAGAGTCTCACTAAGTTTCCAAGATGGCACTCATCAGCTTCATCTTCCCTAGATCTGGGATTACAGGCATGCGTGGACTCTTTTAGTCCCATACATTCACCAGTCAACTCCTAATTCTAAATTGCTGGTTGCTGTTTTTGTCTGACTCAACAGGAAATCTCTGTGCTATCCTCAGAGAGCTGGCTGCTGACCTGACTGCCCCTGATATCCAGGTGGTAGCATCTACATTTTTACTTCCACCCCTTTGTCATCATGATGACCTTTTGATATTAAGTCCTTTGCTACAAGAGACTGACCACAGATTTATTGAAGAACAGGTATGACTATTTTTAAGTAACTCCTGGAGAGAGTCAATCTTGGAACAGTAATTTTTAAAATTTAATACACCCTTTTTTCCTTTTAGCTCCTGCTTGGTAATGGGGTTGCTTGCGGAAGTCTTGAATATGACCCTTATTCCATTTATGAGAAGAATGTAGAAGGAGATTCTGTACCTAAACCCCTGCCTCCAACACTGTCAGTTATTAGTTCTGCAGCCAAACTCTTTGGGTTTGTCTGTGCCCATGTGGGAGAAACGCAGAGGTAAATCTCTTTGATAGTTTACTATCCTTAAATATTAATATATAATTGACTCAGTGAATGCTTAATGGAGAACTCATGGGTAAGATCTTATTGACATAAAGAATTTCTCATAAATGACAGATAAATGTAAGATAAAGGTTCTTGTTTATTCACTTGGCAGTAAGAAATAGAAATTATTAAATGCCTCAAAACACTGGCTACTACTGTGGATTCAGTACTGTACCCACAATTAGATTATTATCTAGCTGAAAATATAAAAAGATCAATTATGAAAAAAGATTATTGATTTATGAGTAATTGTTATAAAGAAAAACTAATTTTTTTCTTATACTAAGACTCTTAGGCTTTCTTACTTTGGAAAATTTATGTAACCATTATAGGTTCAAGTATTAGTCTTCTTTTGGCAGGATTTCAAAACTGATTCTGTCAGTTCACTTAAAATGAATTTTGGACCACAAAAAATGTGAGGTGATGGATACGTGAATTAGCTTGATGTGGAAATGATTTCACATTATACATAGCCTGGACTACATAGCGAGACCCTGTCTCAAAAAAAAAAAGACTGGTAACAATTTCTCATTGAGAATGATAATTTCTTCATTGGTAACTAGACATATACTTTTCTTAGGGATCAAAAACCACTGTCCAGGAAATCGTGTTATCTAAGAAACTAAATGGGAAACGAACCCGTCCCATAGATTATTCTAATAGTTGACACATTATTACAATCCTCACACATTTATATTCTCACCCTCACTCCATTCCTCTCTCTTCATTTCCCTCCTTTTCTCTTTCCCTCTCTCTGTCTCTCCGTCCCTTTCTCTCATGCTTAGGCCAGCAGTGCATCTGACTATATCATTTTATCTAGTTTGTCTCCCAGAGGATACCTTAGTCTCATTTAAGGATTTAAATATTTTAGTCTTATCAGCAGTATATTTCTGAAACAGATCTTGGAATTGTTTACTTTCATGCTGAATTTTATTGACTTCAGTTCCTTTTTCCTTTTTTGGTTTTTTGAGACAGGGTCTCACTCCGTAGTTCAGACTGGCTTTGAACTCACTATGTACCCCAGGCTGGCCTGGAACTGACAACTATCCTCCTGCCTCAGCCTTCCAAGTGCTGGGATGGATCACAGGCATGTGTCACTACACCCAGCTAGGCTTCAGTTTCAAAAGAATGTTTTTCCCAAATTTACTTGTAGCCTGTAATTCTGTATATGTAAAGCTGCAGTCCTAAGATGTTTAAGACAGCGTGTAACTAAATTACAAATGAATGAAAGAAATGAGGAAAATCACAGATGTCTGGAATTTTCAAAGAAAGGTTCATGGAAAGGACAAGATTTGAATTAAGTTTCTGCTATTTTATAAAGCACACAATTAAAATAATTTAGATTAGTATAACAATAATTAACTGTGGATGAAACAAGGATGGCCTTTTAGGCAAGGGATTTAAATTAAGCATGTTCGTAAATAGTTCCACTATTCTATAGGTCTGGGGTAAAAAGCAAAAAGAAAAACAGTGTACTTACAACCTTTCCTTTTAGAAATAGTGATTTTATTATTCTTCTAGAGAAACTTTTCTTTCCAGATTTATTGCCCAGTTGTGGTTTCAAGCAGATAGGTCGGCATGGTGGCACATATCTATAATCCCAGCTACTCAGTGGGAGAACTGCAAGTTTTGAGGCTAGCCCAGGTAACTCGGTAAGAGGCTGTCTCAAAATAAAATTGAAAAAAAGTCTGGGATTATATAGCTTACCAGTAAAGCATTTGCCTAGCATGTGCAAGGCCTCAGGTTCAGTCCCTAGTGCTAAAAATGGTAGTGGTGGTGGGGAGGATGATTTCTCATTTTATTATTTAAATTGAATGAACTTTAAAATGTGCTTATAGTTCCCCACCATGACCAAGATTTTAATACTACAATGAATATTCAAGGAAGGGGAAGTTTTGTTTTAATAAAAAAGTTGTTGAGTTTTAATCATTCATTCTGTTTGGATTCTGACTGAACAAAAATAGTAGGCAGTGGTTTGGGATTGTGTGTGTGTGTCTGCGTGCATGTGTGCTGGAAGCCAGGGCCTTTGCTCTTTTTTTATTTTTTTTGGTGCTGGGGATCAAACTCAAGGCCTGTGTTTCCAAGGCAAACACTCTAATCACTGAGCTAAATCCCTAGCTCCCCCTTTGCTCTTTTTTATTTTTTACTTTGAGACAAGGTCTTTTTAAATTGCCCAGGTGAAACTCAAACTTATAATTCTCCTGTCTCAGCCTCCCAAGTGCTGGGATTACAGGCGTATGCCACTGTGCCTTGCTCTGAATATAGAATTCTGAAAATAAGAAAACTTTGCATTGTTAATATCAAAGCACTAGGATTAGTAGGACAAAATATTTTTTACAGAAAGGAAGTATTACTGATCTTGTTTGTGTGTTGTCTTGATCCATGAATGTTATAAAAAGAAGAAATAGCAGTATAGATGTTTCTGTTATGGCTTAGATCTACAGTTTCCCCTAAAAGTCTCATGTGTTTGTAAGGTGATTGAATCAAGAGTGTGCTATACTCATTACTGGATTCATCCACAGCTGAATTCAGTTGCAGTATGTGCTGTTAGGAAACAGAGCATCAGTTAGAGGTGGATCACTAGGGGCTGACCTGGAAAAATATATTCTTGTTCTCGGCTCCTCTTTTTTTGCTTTCCGGCTGCCATGAGTCGAACAGCTTTCCTCCACCAGGCCTTTCCAGGCCTTGGCCCAGCTGACCATGGACTGCAACCATGAGCCATAATAAACCTCTCCTTTAAGTTTGTGGGAAAGTGACCCAGCATGAGAAAGTGACTAAAACAGGTAAAATTATACAATATTATAACAAAATTCTCAAGCTCTACCCTTAAGCAATTTTAGTACTTTCAACATGAAACAATTCCAGTATGACAGCTATCTAGGATATGATCTAATAATGTTTTAGATCTTCAAACTTGTGAGCTTGACCATACAGTTGACTTTAATTCTCTTTTACATCATGTTTACCCTCTATAACCTTCCTAGAGGGCAATTTAGTCATAAATATGTCCTTGCAGCAAAATGCCTAAATATAGTAGTCTTGAACAACGGGCAGAAAAAAATTTATGTGTAAAATATTAATTTTTTTCTTACAATAAAAATTAAAAGTGGCGTGTAAGTCCAAACTAGGGAATTGGTTAAATAAATTATATTGCCAGACTAGTACTAAGGGCTGTTGAAAATTGTTTCACTACAATGGTTAATAAGATGGGAAAAATCCCTAATAATATTCTTTTTTATTTTTTGGTGCTGGGGTTCGAACTCAAGGCCTTGTGCTTGCAAGGCAACCTAATAATATTCTTTAGGAGGAAAAACAGAAGCAGGTTGTTAACAAAATATGTATAATATGACCCCAGTTATTTTCTTTTCCTTTTTCTCTTTCCTTCCTTCTCTTTCTCTCTGTCCGTCCTTCCTTCTTTTCATGCATCTGTCTGTCCGTCTTTCTGTCTTCCTTTTCTGTCATTGGTATTAAACCAGGTCCTTAAGCATGATAAGCAAACACTTTACCCCAACCCTTTTATATAATTTTATTTTGAGACAGTCTCACTAAGTTGTCTGAGGTGGGGTCGAACTCGGATTATCCTCTCTCAGCCTTCCAAGTAGCTGGGATTATAGATATGAGCCACCCCACCAAGCCATGATCTCATTTTTCTAAAAATTACTTCTCTATGCCTGTGGGAAAGTTAAGAATGAAGTTGCCAAAATGTTAGTGTTAGTGGCCGTTAATACATTGTAGGGTATTTGGTGAATTTTAGAACAGTGGGGTTTTCTAAATTCTTGATCTACCATTCTTATTATACTTTATGAACTTATTTTCTACGTACTGCTTTCCCCGGTGCATATAATTTGCATATAGCCTCACACCGTCCTTTTTCTTTAACTTCTTGTACAGTTGGACTTTTTATGCTCTGTCCATTTTGCTTTAATAACAGAATTGCCATTTGGAATAGAACTGTATCTAGCCTTTTAACCTCAGCACAATGATAGGGATCTAGTTCAGGACTCAAGAACATTGTTAAAAATACACTAGGGTCAGATAAAATACCCTGTTTTTACCTCTCAGTACAATTGTCTTTTATGTTCTACAAGTACATTTAAAAAGCCTACCACATGCCAAACAAAAGATACTAGAAGAATGAAGATAAATTACAAGGTACTGTTACCGCTGTCAAGACTATTCATACCCTGCAAAATAATTTTCAGTATTATTTCACTTTTCTTGATTTTAAGGGCGAAAAGGGATGAAAGGAAATACTTGATTTAGAAATATTATTTTAAAGAAAAAATTGATAGTAAAATGAGGTGGTTTGTTTCATGGTTTTATATCTTTAATCTTATCGTAAAGAATTTAAACCTCTATACTATAAGGACAGGAAAAATGATTCTTAAAATCCATGTAAATAGCTAATAGACATTCAATCCCAGACCAGAAATAATATGTATACTTGTAATTAGGATTGTGGTAATTGGAAAATTCCTCTCACCAGTGGGAGAATGGTTAATAAATTACAGGATACGTGGTATAATGAATTTTAGGTTCACAAAAGTTATCAAAAAATAAAATTATTTGAGAAGTGCTAAAGAGGTAATGTTAAATGAGAAAAACAAGGGTTAAAATTGTCTTTTTTATATATATATATAGTATGATCCCAAATAAATTTTTAAAGTATAGTTGGGGTTAAAGAGTTGTTCTATATCTCCTTAATTGTAGATGACATAAGTTGGTGTTACCTTTAAAACAAAGCAATGCATTTGGAACTAGTAAGTTCTAGTATTAAATAGTTGGTCAGCAGTAAAACTTCCTAGAAATGTTTATTAGCCAGTAGACTTGAGAGTTCCTCATAATCTATTTCCGTGTTGAATCTGTTGATGAGCTTTGATAATTCTGGGTTAACGTTTTTTGCTGGATGAGAACTGAAAATTTTTTTTCATCTAAGGGAAAGAATCATCTGTTCTAGTGAAAAGCTATGAGAGAGTTCTTTTGCTTCCAACACTTCCTACTGGTTAGGACACAAAAACAAAGTGGTGTTTATATAAGCTACCTTGTAAGAAGGCTAAATTTTGTAATATTTAAATGTCATGTGTTACATATAAATTTTTGTGTAGTTACATCAATATTGAATGAATTTGTGGGTGTAATTTGAAATTTTAGCTTCCCAGTTGTGTTAGTCAGTTTTCAGACCCTATAGCAAATATCTGAGATAATCAAATTATAAAGAGGGAAGTTGAGTGTTGGGAATTTAGTTCAAGTGGTAGAACACTTGCCTAGCAAGCACAAGGCCCTGCACCCCGCCTCAAAAAAAATGAAAGTTTTATCTTGCCTCACAGTTGTAAAGGTTTCAGTCCATGATTCTTGATACATTACGTTGGACCTATGGTGGCTCATTATGACAGGAATGCATGGCAGAGTAAAAGCAAACATCTCATAGTCAGGAAGTGAGAGAGAAGGGAGGAGACCAGGGTTCCATAATCTCCTTCAAGGGCACATGTCCAGTTAGTTACCAGGAGGCTTCTAATAAGGCCTTACTTCAAAGGTTTACTGTGTGGACCTTGGAGAGACCCTTATGTTAACCATAGCACCAGTTATTGATTCTACATAGTAGAGCCAGGAATTGTGTTACACATCTATAATCCTAGTTCAGGAATCTGTGGCGGGAGGGTCAAGAGTTCAGGACTGCCTGGGCTGTAAGTAAATTCGAAGCCTGTCTACACTACATGGTGAGACCTTGGCTCAAAACAAACAAAACCCCCAAAATTCTAAAGCACTTTGTTTCTTTTCCAATGCTGGGGATTAAACATAAAGAACTATATCCTCAGCATTTTTTTTAAAAAAGACAGCATCTGGCTAAATAGCTAAGTTGCCCAGGGTAGCCTAAGCCTCCCAGAATGCTGGGATTTCAGGTATGTGCCAACACACTTGGCCTCTGCAGTAATTTAAAGAATTTAGACTGTGAGGTTTAAATAATGTTGAGCACCTGGACCCATTCCTTCCCAAAAATGTTACTATTTTAGAAGTCAGAGATAAGCCAAAGTTATGTCAACCATATACCTGTGCTACATGTCCCACTTCCCTGTTGGGTCAATATCAGTGAAGCAGCTATGCTTGTAATTTTACTGGTTGATTAATAGTTTGACCCACATTGTGACTTTGCTATATAAATTACCCCTGGCAGAGGGCCTCAGGACCCCTCCTGTAGCTTAGTAGCTATCTCTTAAGAAACCTTTTCTACTCTCAGATAGATGGGTAGATGGATGGATGGATGGTTGGATGGATGGATGAACGGACAGACAGACAGACAGATTGATTAGATAGATAGAGGAGGAGGAGAGTGAGTGTTGAGGCCCACTCTGCTTTTAAGAGCCTTGTGTCCAGGTTCCGGGGGAGAAAATGCTATTGGAAGTTACTCAGTGCATGTAACTTCTACATATGTTTTGTTTAGAAAATAGTTACTGAAATAGCTTATATTGCCCAGGTAAAATCTTTAAGTGATGCTTTTGTTTTTCTTCTTCTTTTGTTTTTTTGGTGCTGAGGATCGAACTCAGGGGCTTGCGCTTGCTAGGCAAGTACTCTACCACTGAGCTAAACCCCCAACCCTGATGCATTTGTAATTAATTTTCATAAAATAATACTTTCTCCCTACTATCAGAATGTCCCATAATTAAAATATTTTTCTATTGGTTGTCATGTATTTTCTTAAAGTATTTTGTGTTCAACAATAATAATCTGTCTCATTTTAGTAGTTCTGACAAAATAATGCAACAAAGCAAATTAGCAGTAAATTATTTCAGCTGCCCTTTCACTTATTTTTATCTTCTAAATCTTACCTACTTGTATTTAAATCCTCTTCTTTCTCATTTTAGGCTTCTTATATTGGAACAGCTTACAAACAGTGTAAAGCACACAAAAGGAGCTCGTCAGCAAATAGTTCAATTACATGTGTTTTCTTCCATTTCTAATTTCTTAAAGGTAATTTTTTTAATTCAAATTTTATTTAATTTATTAAAAGGTATAGCTAATTACACAAATTGGAGGATGGTGTTTTTAAAGGACTTTGTTTTCTTCGTGTTTTTCTTTATGTCTTGATGAAAATGTTTCAGGATTTAGGATTCTCCTTTTACTTTTTTTCCACATGAAACTAGACTAAGATTTGATGGACTTTGGCCTATGGACCAAATGCCACTTGCTGTTGCATTTATGACGTACTGTTTCTAAGTAAAAGATAGTAAGATACATTGATCATTCCTTTTGTAGACATCACTATTAATATTCTTCTGACTACTTTTCTGCTACAATGATAATTGATTGCCATATTGTCTGCCTGAAGAAATTCTAAAGTGCTTTGTGGCGGGGGGGATATCAAATTCTGTTTATATGATCAGTGTACATTTTGTGTTTTATTTTTTAAAAAATGTGAACATAGTGGTTAACTAGAATATACATTCTAAGCTAGATAAGCGAATTAGTTACGCTTGTAAATTTGGATTATTCTTTATGTACTTCAGTACATGGCTGGGTCCAAAGGAAGTTTAGGTTCAGAAGAAATGAGAAGACTTGCCCTAACATTAGTGATGGGAGCTCTAGAAAGTCAAAACCCCCTTTTGAGATGCGCAGCTGCAGAGGCGTGGGCTAGACTAGCCCAGGTGGCTGATGATGGAGCTTTTACTGCTGGATTAGCTCAAGTTAGCTTTGACAAGTAAGTGAATTTTTTTTTTTTTTAATACTCATGGGCTACATGTGAAAACTGGTTATAGCTTGCTGGTTTGTTAGAACTAGTTAGAACTTTATTCTAAGATTAAGGGGGAAAAAATTGCCAAGGATGGTGGTGCATGCTTGTAATCCCAATTATTTAGGAGGCTGATGCAGAAGGATTACAAGTTGAAGGCCAGTTTACACAATTTAGTGAGACCTTGTCTGATAATAAAATTTTAAAGTAGGACCAGGGATGTAACTTAGCACTCCCTAGTTCAAGCCCCAGTGCTGCAGGAAGAAGAGAAAAACTGACATATATGACCACTTTAAAATAAAGGAGAAAAAAAAATACAATAAAGGAGAACCCTCTTGGCCTACTGATCTTGAAATTTAAAATTATTAGTACTTCAAGCCAGGTGTAGTGGCACATGTGTGTAATCCTAGCACTCAGGAGGCTAAGGAAGAAGGATTGTGATTGTGACCACCTTTGGCTACACAGCACAAGACCCTGTCTCAAATCACGCGCATGCATGCGTGCACACACACACACACACACACACACACACAGAGTTACTACTTCAGTTTTAGTCTTTGTATAGCAATATCACTGTTACATGAATGTGATAACTGACCATCAGTGGAATGGACTCTAGGGTAGTGAGAAATGTATGCAGTGTTATAATGTGAAATACAGATAATAGTAAGAATAATCTACAGGAAGAGGAAAAGCTGTAGACTGTAGACCAGGAAACATAAACTACTTTCATTTCTGAGTTCTGTAGCTTTTGGTAGTTTACTTTATCCTCTCATCCAATTTCCCTTTATTCCAAGTAGAAGGTTGTTAATACTGTATTGTCCTACCTACTTAGGAATATTAAGATAAAGGAGGTGATAAAAGTTTGTGGTTTTAAGATTTTGTATATGTCAGGCTGTGTGGCACATGCCTGTAATCCCAGCACTTGGGAGGCAGAGACAGGCGAATCAGTGAGTTCAAGGCATGCCTAGGCTACATGGTGAATTCGAGGCCAACCTTGAACTGTAACGAGACCCTGTCTTAAAAAAACCTTTGTATAAGCAAATTAAGTTATGAATAGTGATAGTGGTAGCGATTTCACGTTGGTTCAGATTTCCACTCTTCATTTAATAGGTGGTTACTTAAAGATAAATAGATTCGTACACACCCCATACATAGAAAATTCCTAATAAATATTAACTTCTCTTATATTTAATATCAGAGTTCTTAAATTGAAATTTTGAAATTTTCTGTGGAATTAAAGTATCTCAGCATGGGAGAATTCTTGCTTTTTTGTTGTTGTTTTTAAACTATGTAGTTCAGGCTACCTTCAACTCACTGTGTAGCCCAGGCTGGCCTTGAACTTGTGGGGCTCCTTCTGCCTTGGCCTCCCAAGTGCTGGGATTACATGTGTGTGCCACCATGCCTGTCTCTCAGCATATGAGTTTTTAAAATGTAATTTAATAATAGAGTAGTAGTAACGCCACCTTATAAACCGTTTGTGTCCCCAGCACCAAAAAAAAAAAAGTGTGTGTGTGTGTATGTATTTATGTATCTGATAGACATAAAACTGGTTATACTGAAACAAAAGTGTGAAGACCCTTTTTTATTTAAAATGTTTTCCTTTGTAAGATACCTTATTTCAAATTTTTTATCAGTTCACAGTAAATGTGTTTCTTAATTTTGTAAATTTTCTTTTGGGGGAAATGCTGGGGATCAAACTCAGGGCCTTATGCTTGCTAGGCAAGTGCTCTACTACTGAACTACATCCTCAAACCCTTTATAAATATTATTATAAAAAGTTTTGCCTAAGCGACAAAGTGTATGCATTAGGTTTTTTGTTGTTGTTTTTTTTAACCAAGAACATGTATTGGTACATTGTATACATAATAATCATAATCAGCATGGTTATTTTGTACCTGTACATCATGTGTCTTGGTTTTCCCCCCTCTTCCCCTCCCCTCCTTCCATTCACCCACCCCCTCTATTTGCAACAAGTTTATTTACATTTTTCCTTTTTTTTTCCCTTTCATCTTACTTTTCTTTTAACCTTCCTTCTTTATCCCCCTTTTCCCTATCTAGTTCTCCTCTCTTTTGAATACTATCTCTTTTTTTTTTTTAACATAACATCTATTATAACCCTTTGTCCTTATTTACACTTAGGGTTTCTCATATCAGAGAAACAATTCGATGTGTACTGATAAGTGATTGATTTATTTCACTTAATAGTATGTTCTCAAGGAACATCCATTTACATACAAATGACTCTAGTTTATCCTTCTTTATGGCAGTGTAGTACTCCATTGTGTAGAAAAACCACATCTTCTTTAGCCACTCATCAGTTGTTGGGCATTTAGGTTGTTTCCAAGACTTAACTATTACAAATTGTGCTGCTATGAACATGGTTGTGCATATATCACTGTTGCATTAGGTTTTGTTTTGCTTTGTTGTTGTTTTTTTCAGTGCTTGTCTTTTATTTTTATTTCATAATTACCAGATTGAAGTCAGCAAGAGATGTGGTCACCAGAACAGGACACTCACTGGCTTTGGGATCCCTACATAGATATTTAGGAGGAGTAAGTTCTCAACACCTGAATTCTTGTGTTGGAATCCTTTTTACTTTGTCACAGGACAGCACTTCTCCTGATGTTCAGGTGAGTACCTTACGTGATATTTTCCTTGAAGCTCATGCTTTTTGTAGATTATGCAGATTATTTTCACTGACCACTAAAACCTATGACATAGTAAATGTCAAGGCAGTTGTTAACTTTGTTGAATTTTAAAATTTAAATCTCTTTTCTCATACTCAGAGCATTTAAAATCAAGTTCACTATCTTTTTCTGGAAGTGAATCACCTTTCTGTCAAAATAATAGCACCTACTATTGTGGACAGTTTAATAGATAACAGTCATTACATTATGTTCTTCTGAATATTTAGCATAATTGTTGAGGCTATTTAGGTATGTAGTCCCTTAGAAGGAAATAAAACTCAGGCTTATAGAACCTTGTAAGTAACTTGGTCATAGCTAAAAAGCTAATCATAAAATCTAATCTTAAATATGAGTCATATGCTCAAAACCCATGTTCTTAACCACTGTGTATTATCATTATATATATATTACCCATGGTCAATAAAACGATTATTTAGCTGGACGTAGTCACTCATACCTATAATTCTAGCACTTGGGAGGCAGAGGCAGGAGGATCACCGCCATTTTGAGGCCAGTCTGGGCTACATAGTGAGTTCAAGGCCAGCCTGAACTACACAGTAAGACCCTGTCTTAAAAAACCAAATAAATAGCAAACAACAAGCAAACTGTTATTGTCCTATAGCCTAATTAATGGGATGAGTTTGATTTCCCCTGTTCTTTTACTTTCCTTATCTTACCTCTTCTTAGTTCCACGTGTTATCTCTGATAATTACAATAGTCTCCTGCCAGGTAATGTTATTTCTGGAGTCTCTTCTTTCCAACCTTCTCTAGAGATGAGCTCAGATTTGTTATTAAAAAAAAGAAACTTAGCTGGGGACTTAGCTCAGTGGTTAGAGTGCTTGCCTAGCAAGCTCAAGGCCCTGAGTTTGATCCCCAGCACAAAAAAAAAAAAAAGAAAGACTAAAGTTAATACAAAAAAAGAAATTAAAAAAAAGGGAAAGAAACTTTCATTTTCCATTTCCCCTACTGAAAATCTGGGCAAACTGCTTGTTTTGCTTCTTTAATTACCTTTTCATGCTAGTCCCATCAGCTGGACCAGGAACCATCTCTGTTATTTCTTCCCCAAAGTACTGGCTTCTACAGATGATCTACCCACTTTCCTTCTACCCATTAATTCTCATATGTGCAGTTAGGTTTTTTCCTTTTACTCTTCTCCCTCCCTTTCTCATCTGATAATCCAAATTTTTTGTATTTTAAGATTGAGTTTGACCTCCATCTCATCAGACTTCAGCATCTCTAATCTACAGTTGGTTTTCCTTTTCTGAATTACCATGATATTAATAGTGTCCTCCATATTGTCTAGTTTCTGACTGAACCTACTTAGAATTCAGTTTCAGTGATTATATGGCTAGTTTTAGTTCATTTAAGCCAGAGTATGTATTAATATATGGAAATGATAGTGCACCTGTCTTAAGTGTACATATATATATGAATAAAGTGTACATATATATATGAATAAACTGGATACACTGTGTAATGAGTACGCAGGTCCAGAAACAGTGTATTATCAGTACCCTAGATTTTCTTTTCTTGCTGTCTTCTCGTGAACTTTATGCCCCATCAAGAAGAGTGACCATCCTCATTTATAATAGGATAAATTATTTTTGCTTTCTTTTATACTTTACAAAATGGAATTATACAGTATGTTCTCTTTTATGTATGGCTTTCTTCATTCAACATTGTGTTCAAAGGATTTGTTCATGTTGCATGTAGTTGTAGATCTTGTTGAATCTTTTTGAAAATTTGAATTTTTACTTTTCCTACAGATTAAACAATAAACAGTTTTCAACAAGGCAGATTTGATTCAGGCTATTAGTTAAAATACCAGACATTATCTTGGACTTATAAGGCTGTCTTATATCTAAATATATTATTCTAAATTTATCATTGTCTCTAAATTGTTTTTATACTGGATATACTAAATATTTAAAGAAAAAAGTTTTTTAGGGTTTCCATTTCTCTTTCCAAATTAGTAGTAGAACTTACTACTTTGCCATCACTTTATCACTTTATTTGACAAAGAACGAGTGAATGTCTTTTATGTTTCTAAATGCTAATATAACAGGTTTGTCTTTCTTTGTCTTCACAGACTTGGGCCCTACATTCTCTGTCACTGCTTATTGATTCTGCTGGCCCACTCTTTTATGTACATGTGGAACCTACCCTTTCTCTCATTATAATGTTGTTGTTAAATGTACCTCCTACTCATGCTGAAGTTCACCAAAGTCTTGGGCGCTGTTTGAATGCCCTTATTACCACATTAGGTCCAGAGCTACAAGGTATGTATAGGCTGCTTTTGTGATATTTTACATTAAAAATGTACACATAAAATGAATTTGGTTCCTAGTCTGCTTGGCGCATGGTAGATGCTCAGTATATTTTGTTAAATGAATGTATAAATGTCCCTCAGCTTTATTTCTTTTACCATATTTAGAAAGGTAAGATAGGTCTTAAAGATGCTTCCCTACTTGTGATCCCATCTACTTGGAAGGCTAAGGCAGAAGGAGCCCAAATTCCAGGCCAGCCTGGGCAATTTAGCAGGATGCTTTCTCAAAATAAACAATAAGCATGCCTGTAATCCCAGCCCACTCAGGAGGCTAAGGCAGGAGAATCACTGTAATTTTGAGGCCAGCTTGGGCTACATAGTGAGACCCTGTAACAAAAAACCAAAAAATAAAATAAATAAAAAAGGACTGCAGATGCAGCTCAATGATAGAATACTGGCCTAGCTTACATAAGACCCTGGGTTCATTCCCCAGTACTACCACCAAAAGAGAAACCTTTGGGGTTGGGGATTTAGCTCGTGGTAGAGTACTTGCCCAGCAAGTGCAAGGCCCTGAGTTCGATCTCCAATGCCTGCTTCAAAAAAAGAAACCCTTAAAAATTACAGACATGAACTAGAGTAGCTTAAAGAGCTCTGATCCATTTTTAAGAAATAAATGAATAAGCCCAAAAACTTAGATGTTCCAATCTGTTCGAATTACATAGTGCATGATTATAATACAAGCAGGGCTGTTTATTGGTAATTTCTAATTCCACTTCTCATAAAAATTTGTTAAAACTTATAATCTTAGGTTGCATTTTGCCTAATGATTTGTGTTGTAATAAACATGTCAGTTAAGAATAAGAAACTCTAAATATTTAGAGATGATCTAGGAATGACCTAGATCATCCCTGTTGTGTGTGTGTGGACAGGTAAGGATTGAACCCAGGGCCTTGCACATGCTGTACCACGAAGCTACACTTTTGTAGCTGAAATTTCATTTGACAGAGATCCTTAAATTTATAAAGCTGCAATTAAACTTTAAACCTGATAATATATGCTTTAAAAGTAATGATTTTATAGGTCAGTTATTAAAGGCTTTTGACTTTAGTTAACAGTACTTCAGTTTCTACCTTGAGGACTTCCTGTCTGTTGGGTTGTGCAGTTATGCAAGATAATCCAGACTGCCTTGTTCAAGCCCAGGCCATCTCTTGCCTTCAGCAACTTCATATGTTTGCTCCACGACATGTCAACTTGTCTAGCCTGGTTAGCTGCCTCTGTGTGAGTATAACATTATAAAAGAGCGCTCAGTTTCTTTTATTTGAAATTCAGATTTATTCCAGTTTTTTAGTTTGTGTACAAAATTACGTTACATACCTATTTTCTTTTGGTCTTTTCTAGAAGTGGGGAAGCAGCTTTGGTATAATCACCTCTAAATCATATAAGTTCATTTTTCCCCCATTAGTATTGAATCACTATTTGAAATATTTATTTATTAACCAGTTAGCATATATTGGGTGCTTATATTATCCCAGGCAATGTATAAATGCTGTAGGACATGGCAATATTTATGGTAATTTCCTGTCTTTTTCTCTTCTTCTGCTATTCTAGTTTATTATGCACAAAGTTCTTTCTCTCTCAGGTGGAGAAGTACTTTTCCTTAATATTCTAGCCTTGTTTTTTTTTTTTTGGTGCTGGGGATCAAACTCAGGGCCTTGTGCTTGGTAGGTGAGCACTTTAACCACTGAGCTAAATCCCCAGCCCCCCTTAATATTCTAGCAACATGTCTGTATTCTATTAATGTATCCAACAAATGTAGAAAGATGAAGGCAACCAACAAAAAGTTCTGCTGAAGTGATTTATAAGGATCATTGGTTTTAAAATTTTCCTTGAGCATAACCAATTTCTATCTGTACTTACCTCAAATATTTAGTTGCATTTAGATTACAACCTGACACCATTACTTTTCAGGTTTTCTGCCTGTCCAGCATTCACAGCAAACATCATTTGAAACATGGCAGCTGAGAAACATTACTTCAGACAGTCGTTTATTTTCAAGATTGAGTGAAAATATGCAGCATTTCAGAGATTGAAAAAACCTCACAAGAGATCTGAAAATCTGTCGCGTAGATTATCCCTGCTTTTGTAGAATGATGTTTGCATCATTAAAATCAGTCTCAAAACAAGATTATATAAGGATCCCAGAGTCAAATAACTCACTTAAGGGACCATATCTAGGTAGTGGTAGCTTATTCTTAGACTCCAGGTTTTTGGACTCCTCATTCAGTCACTTTATTATTTTATACTACTTTTATAGATTTTATGACTAGATTATATCTCTACTCTGTCACCTCCTAGCTGTGTGGCTGTAGGGAAGCTCCATAACCAATTCCAACTTCAGCTACTTCATCTGTTGAACATGAGAATTATGTAAGACGTTGCATATAATGGCACATATCCCAAACATTCAGTTAGCACCCAGTAGTAGGTAGGTGTTTTTATTGTGTTGACATATATCTTAAGCATATGTGGTATTAAATACTGGTGATACTGATATTAATACTGATACTGATAGTAGCTGATCGTGTAATAGTCATATAAAACTTGAAAAAAAATGTGGCTGACTTCTCTGAGAGAAAATTCTGTTTATTTTTTAGATTAATATCATTTATAGGGAAAGAATTTTTACCTTTCCATTCAGGCACTTCAGGAATATTTACTCTTTATATTTGAAGAATCATTGCCAAAACCAATTATTGAAAAAATTTCCACTCCTTTGCAAGTTGATCTTTTACACTGTATTTATTTTATTTTATTTATTTTGGTTTTGAACTCACTGTGTAGTCTAGACTGACCTTGAACTAAAGGCAATCCTCCTGCCTCAGTCTCACAAGTGCTGGGATTACAGGCGTGCGCCACCACGCCCAGCTACTATTCTCCATCTAAAAATAGTAATACTGCCAATTTTTCTTCTTGAATTGTAGAAAATTTTCATTAATGACCTTTTAAAATTTCTTTTAACTTATACATGAATTCACTTATTAAAATTTACTCAGAAATGAATAAGACTGACAGTAATTCATGATGAATAAGATATCATCAAACTCATTAATGTTTTTCACTCCCCAAACTAAAAAAAAAGCAGTACATATAAATAATAGAGACTTATTATGAAGATGTTTCTTTTAGCTACACATTGAACAATTGAGGAAATCTATAGTAGTCATTATAAATCTTATTCACATTACTCATAATATTCAAGCTGTAAATTGCTTTTTTTCTTACATAGAAATCATATTAAAAAATAACAGTCATTCTAAGCATGGTGGTGCACGCCTATTGTCCCAGCACCGGAGAGGCTGAGGCAGGAGGATCACCACAAGGTCAAGGCCAGCCTGAACTACACAGGAAGACCCTGTCTCAAAAAAAAAAAAAGGAAAAAAAATCACTACACTGTATGTCTTAATATTTTAGTTAGTAATTCTAAATTCATTAGAATTTATCATATTTTAGAATAATCTCTGAAGTTAAGGAAATTACATTTCATCATTAGGCAAGAATCATACTGTAAAGATTTTCTTGTATCTGCATGCTGTTTAACTTCCATTCTGAACTTGGCCTTAGCTACACAAGCAATTCTGAGTACTCTCAGTTTTAAAACTCGGCTTCCAAGCATAAAAAAAAAAAATCTATAATTAACTGTGATGAGGTAAAGCATTAATATTACCTCTTGTGGGACACTTGTTCCTCTGAGTGCACTCCTGATCATTCCTCTCATGGCCTTGTCTGCTTGGTCTAGTTTGGGTGCTAAGGCTGTTCAGGGCTTCCAGAGGAAGACCTGATTGCTCCAGTGTACATCTTAAAATGTTATGTATTTTATATCTTTACCTCTTGGAATTCACTATTTTTAAGATCCTAGCTCAGCTCTCAAGTTGGGAAATAAAATTATTTATGCCACATTCTTAAACTGGAGCTAAGCCAGTTTGAATGATAACTTTATCAACATTCATATTTTGATGCTTAGCTGATCGTCAGAGTCATCCTGGTATTTATCTTTTGGTTTTGTCATGACTGGTCTGTCGTTTGTTTTTGTGCAGGAGATCTTGTTGGATAATTCTGTGTTGGTAGGTCCCTGACCCTTGATTCCTAACTTTTTTTGAGGTTTGCAGTGCTGTTTCTTTGTGTTGTTTTTGATTGTAGATGTTCTTGTTTTCCTCTGCATCTCTGTGCTTAAGCTAACCATTAATGTAAATTCCAGAATGTATAGCATGTTACATGGTGTTTATTTAATACTATTGAACATATCCTGCCTACCCTTCTCCAGCTGGAGCACTTCTTGCACTGCATTTTTCATCACTTTGATTTAATATATTCATTTCAGAAAGGACTTGTAGTGAACAGTTTGATTTAATTTCTGCATTTTGCCTGCTTTGTTTGCCTTAATTTACTCTGTTAATTTAAATGCTAGAGAATGACATGGAAATATTAAACCTCCTGTTCTGCTTTGTGTGACAGCCTCTGATCTTTTTTCCTACACAAGTACTCCTAAGCATGCTTTTTTAAAAGATTGTTTGACCAGCCTAAATAAATGCTGCACCTGCCTTGTATTATGTGCTTGTAAAGCTCCATTAAAATAACTGGTAGATTCATTAACTTTTTCAAAAAATTGTCTTGTAGAATGCTTTGTCATTGTTAAATACAGCAGTAATCTTGGGCATGAGAGAGCTTAATCTTCCTTATATTTTAACTTCTCTGTTATCCTCTGTACTAGTTACTAAAAACAGAAGTTCCTATACATGACTGGAATGACATTTGCTTGAGACTTCTGTGAATGGTATTCCTCTATCCACTTTTGAGTTGATTATCTGGCTCGAGGGTATCATAGAACGTACTTGAAAAGTCATTCCCACCCATATGTTTCAGTAATGATACATTAACTATTTCTGGTTTTTTGTCTTCTGATAAAATTTAGGATTCAGCTGTCTTTGCATGTATTTCTTCTTAAACATTGAAAACTAGCTGCTACCACCTGGCCTTTTTTTTCCCTCAGAATTTAGCGACTGCTCTTTATAGCAAATCTATTTCAGTCCTATTTTTTCCACATATACCAAATCACCATGCATCACTAGCAAAATCATGCTATTATTTCTCAAATTTTGCTTTGAAAAAATCACTATCAAAGATAGTGGTTACAGGGTGTGTGGTGCACCCCTGTAATCCCAGCAGTTCGAAGGCTGAAGCAAGAGGATCACTGGGGGTTCGAGGCCAGCATGGACTACATAATGAGTTCAAGACCAGCCTAACCTATGTAGCAAGACCCTGTCTCAAAAAAAAAAAAATTCACATTGAGTTGTGGGTGTCACTTGGTAGTAGAGCACATACTTAGTGTGTGCAAGATCCCTAGCGCACCCCAAAAAAATGCATATTTATTGTTATAGACCACATCAAACTTATCTTTACTCCATCAGGACAAAATAATTTTAAATTTCTATACCTTTTTTATTTCACTTATGAAATCACTGAGTAAGAATTTGTATTCAGAAACTTCACACTTAAAATTGATCATTTGAGGTGTATCAACAAGCTTACTGTTTGCCATACTTAGATAGAATCTATTGAAATTTACATTGTAACTCGTGTGTGTCTGTATGTATGTATGTGTGAGTTTACATATATATGACATTTGCTGTTCTATAATGTTTCTAGAGAGCATTTTTTGGTGAATATATTTCCTGAATAAAGCTCTTCCTTCCTTTATTTGAAAATACATTTACTTACGCTTTCTGAATAAAATACTATCAGTAGAGACTACCATAATAACATTAACATTGATTGAGCATTACTGTTTGCCAGATTCTGTGATAAGCACTTTGCATGTTTGTGTTAACTTCACAACAGCCCTCTGATGTGGGATAGTGTTACAGATAAGGAAACTAAGGCACAGAGAAGTTAAATAACTTGCCCAAGTTGCAGAGCTAGTAATTGGTGAATCTAGGACTCAAACTGAGACATTCTGACTTCTGGGCTTCCAGTTTAACCAATATGCTATGTTGCTATATTTGTTTGCTATGTAGTTACTTAGCGAATCTTAAAACATTATAGTTGCATGAGCACAAATATTTGAATCCTTTCAGTTGTGTTTCTTTTATCTCAAAACTATTTTGACTCAAATTCTCTGTCTCCTAACATTGTCAGGAGGCTTTTGCTTGGATTTATTTAAGAATAGCACATAATTTAGCACATGTATTATTCCTTAAGCTAGTTCCAAGTTATATAATCAAATACTTGAATAGTTTCAATAAATTTCTGTGTATTTAATAAACTGTGTCCAACCCAGTGATGGCCTATACAAAATCAGAAGTCCTGTGAATATCTCTTAGACTTACTACATGCCACTGAGAGTTTTAGCTCTTTTCATTCCCCACATGGTATTTTTCAGGTGAATCTTTGTAGTCCCTATTTGTTACTAAGAAGAGCAGTTCTGGCTTGTTTACATCAGCTTGTACAAAGAGAAGCGGCTGAAGTTTCAGAACATGCTGTTATGCTTGCTAAGGATGGCGGAAAAGAGCTGATTCCAGGTAATTCTCTTCTATCAACATTAGGTCCAGTTCAAGTGACAGTTTAATCTTAAATTTTGTATGTAAACATACAGAGTTTTTTAAGATAAAATTTAAAGTTAAAATATGTTTAAAGGCACTACAAGAAACAATTACTAGCAAGTATTTCATCAAGTAATTTTACTGGCTTATTGGCAGCAATTCTCAAACTGAGGTCTCCAGGCCAGCAACATCTACCTCACCAGAAAACTTTTAAAAGTGCAGATTACTGGGCTCCACCTCAGACCTGAACCAGAAATCTAGGAGTATAGCCCAGCAACCTGTGTTTTGTAATTATATTTTTGCTATTGTTGTGTTAGTACTAAAGTTTGAAGCTCATTATTAGTTTACAACAAGATTTATTCATAGTAGTCAGTTGAAATTGGATTTAGCCCTGAAGTAATTTATTACTAATAGGATTCCCTTCCCCCAAACTCTCATTTTAGTAAAATTTACTATAGGCGAGTCTAGAACAATTTAATTGACTTTTATGCCCCCTTTTCAGAATTTTAGACATGAATCAAAAGGTTTCTTAGGCAGTCAAATTTAAGTATATATCCTTCATTTTTTTAAACTGTGATATGAGTAACACAAACTCGCATATAAATTCAAAGAAACTATTAGCCTACAGAAACAGTAACAGTAGTGGGGTTGGGGATTTAGTTCAAATGGTGGTAGAGCACTTGCCTAGCAAGTGCAAGGCTGTGAGTTCAATCCCAGCACCCATTAAGGAAAAAAATAGTAACAATAGTATGTTAAACTTGTATATGTATAGTTTCCAAAGTACTTTAATAGTTTTTTTCCTTGTCTTTTCTGAGATAGGATAAAGCTGTGCAATTCAGGCTGGCCTTAAACTCACTATGTAATCCAGGCTGGCCTTGAATTTGCAACAGTTCTCCTGCCTCAGTCTCCTGAGTGCTGGAATTATAGGTGTGCACTACTATGCTTGGCCACTTTAATACTTTTAGAAAGTCACAGATTTCACAATTCTTTCCAACATATTAAAGCTTTCAGATCCATAGTGTGCTTTATCATCAATAATCTATGCTCTTCAAATTAGTTTTGTTATTATACTAAAACGTGCTGACTCGGGTTAATCAGCATGACTGGACTGGTATAATAATTGTCAAACAGGTTGCAGAACTCATTTTCAAATTACTCTGTGATTGCTAGCCTCAGAAGAAAAATTTTTAATCTTTTAACACTATCAGATATTTTCCCTAAAAAGGACATTCAGTGTATATTCACTGCTAAAATTATCTATATATGTTGCTTTACACTTTGTATAAACATGTTGGCACATATTCCTAGAAATACTGAATTAGCTATTGAGTAAAATTATAGTAAGAATCTCATTGTGTTAATTACTTTTAATTTTTGTAATTTTTCAAACTCATAGGAAAGTTGTAAAAAAACATGCAACAGGCACATAGGTTCACCTACTCTTTTTTTTCTTTTATCCTTTCTTTTGCTTTGTTCTTTTTTCTTCCTTTTCTTTCTTTTGTGTGTGTGTGGTATTTCCTTTTTGTGCACATGTGAGTGTGTGTGTGGGGTACTAGGGATTCACCTAGATCCTTCACATTGAGCTATATATCAGCAGCCCCTTGTTATTTTTATTTTGAAACAGGATCTCACTGAGTTGCCCAGGCAGAATTTAAATTTGTGATCCTCCTGCCTCAGCCTCCCAGGTCCTGGGATTATCCCTTGATGTGTTCCGACACACAGAAAGAAATTTCGGTCAAGTCATTTCAAAGCAGGCTACAGACCTGACACTTCACACCCATGTAGTTCAGTTTACATTTCCCCAGAAGGACCTTCTCATATGTAACCACACACCATTTCTACATCTAAGAAAATCAGTACTGATTTAGTAGCATCGTAGAATTTATAGTCCTTAGATTTCCCAAGTTATCTCAAAAATGTCCTTTATGACTCCTGCCCCACCCAAATCTCAGCTTTAGTCATTACTCACACAGTGCATTAATTCTTAAATCCTTATAGACAGCTAATGTGAAATACTCCTTTGGAACTTTAAGAGACAGTTCCACTCTTAAAATAGTCTAACGTAATCTTTAGAACCCAAATGATTTTTTTTTATTTTATTTTAAACCAAGAACATGTATTGGTACATTCTACATACAATGGTCACATTCATTACATTAATTCTGTACCTATACATGATGTATCTTGGTTCTCCCCCCTCTCCCTCCCTCCCCTCTGCACCCTCCCTCCCTATTTACAGCAGGTTCATTCATCATTTTCCATATTTTCCCTTTCCCCTCTTT
>PVJO010005528.1:0-97652 GCA_004026905.1 Hystrix cristata
GTCCTTTTCTGGTTTTAGTATTAGGGTAATGCTTGCTTCCAGGAATGATTTTGGAAGTACTGCTTCCTTTTCAATTTCATTAAAGAGTTTGAGGAATAATGGTATTAGATCATCTTTGAATTTTTTGTAGAATTCAGCTGTGAAGCCGTCAGGACCTGGGCTTTTCTTTGTTGGTAGGTTTTTAATTACCTCTTCAATGGTTTGGATTTTTGAGGTTGAGCTATGCTTCCCTTTCATTTTTAGCCTTCTGTGGGAAGCCACGATAGTGGGCTTCAGTGCCGTGTTCTTCAAATGGTTCTGGAAGGGTCCTTCCGTGGAATCCCTTTGGGGGCACATGGATCACTGCAGGGATCAGGGAGGGCTTGCTGACCTAGATGCCTTTGTTGGGCTATAGCACCTGTTAGACTGTCTCCAGGGACAAGAGGAAGAAGGCCTGAGACTGTGGGGCATTCTTCTGCCTTCACTATTCTCGCCACTGACTGTTCAGTGACAGAGCTGGTGCCTGAGAACATTTTTTTTCCCTGACTCAACTTTCTTTTTTTGTGGTTCTTGGGATTAAACACATGGCCTCTGCACTGAGCTACATCCCCAACCATTTTTTTATTCTTATCTTGAGACAAAGTCTTGCTAAATCACTAAACTCCTTAGGCTGGGCTTGAACATGCAACCCTCCCCCTCATTTTCCCAAAGTACTGGGAGTATAGGCATGCGCCACCATACCCAGTTCTTTTATTCAGTTTTGATGATGAATTCTTTTGTGATTCCCTTTTTATTTTTAGGTTGGTTGCTTGCTATAAAGGAGTAGTTTGTGGAAGACAGACTGGTGGGAGTGGTTTATTTTAAGGGGGTGTAGAAGGCAGGGAAGAGAAGGGAGAGGGTAGGAGGGGTGGGAGGTGAATGGTTTCTATGTATGATATACTCGGAAATCCTGTTCAAGAGACTCTGATGTCAGGACAAAATGCTCCTTATTTGAAAAATTGCATGTGGCTTTAGAAAAAAGCCTGGTATAGTTTGATAATAGTGATTTTTTTTTTAATCTAATCTGAGGTAATAAATAAAGCAAGATACCTGTGATCCTTTGCCAAAATTCAAATGTCAGATTGATTATGTAAAAAGCAGGGGAAGCCAAATCTCTTACGCAAAGGCCTGTATCATTTTAGGCCATTCAACACGCTGAAGTAAAAGCCTTGCAAGTGTTGAAATACCTAATGACAAGTGACCGGGCTCTTCCTGGCCTTTTGGAATGATTCAGACACATTCTTCATCTTGTAACTTCCAGTGTGCTGCTTGCATTAAGAATGCATTACTGAGCAAGCTGTTGCTATTTTTAAAATAATTTAAGAATAAATTGGAATTTCCTTTTTTGAGAGGCTTTAAGCAATAAAATATATTTATGTATCAGGGGAGCACTAGTTGTCTCCTGTATAAGGAGAGAATGAACACTCTTTTTGAAAGTCTATTCAGCTTTTCTAAAACTTCATTATGCATTAGATCACAAAGCAGTGTATTAAATACCTCAATTGGGAAAATGTGTAGGCCATATTCTTCGGTCACAGTGTAACACAGTTCTAAAGAAACGAGCCTACCATTTGATAATGAACTTTTTTTTAAAGGAAAAAATATAGGGAAAAATTACTTAGACAATAAAAAGATTAGGTCAATCCAAATGACATGTGGCCAAAGTTCATCAAAAAATTAGCAAGAAGTAATGTTATAGATTTAATCGTTTCCACTATTAAAGAAAATAAATAACCCACTCCACTAAATAGCTTTTCAAAGATGTTCTGTCTTTACAGATATGAAAAGGAAAAGCTTCAATCTGCCCACCAAGTCCATAGGCAAAGCAAAGAGGTCAGGAGTGTGATTTTGAGTTGAGTGTGGTGGTGCCCATCTGAAATCCTGGTACTTGGGAGGCTGAGGCAGGAGGATGGCACATTTAAGGATAGGCTGGGAAACTTAGCAATACTCTTTCTCAAAAGAAAGAAATTAAAGAAGAGCTGGGATGCAGCTTAGTGCAGAGTCCTGTGTTCCATCCCCAGGGGCTGGGAGTGTGGTTTAGGAGCTGGTCTGTTCATCTGCTTAGGGTCAGCTCCTGGCTTCTGCAGCTGCTGGCTGCTGGGTCAGTGAATGGAATTGTCTGAGCCTCAGTTTGCTCATCTGTAGGCAGGATGACAAATATCTAACCCAAAGGGTGAAGTGAGAAAATACAGGCAGGTCGTTCAGCATGGTGAATGGTGCACAGTAACAGCAGTGTATATTAACTTACTTGCTTTCCTGCCTGCCTGGATGAATATCTACCCTCAACTGGATGTGTTTCCCTGGGCCTCCCTGGTCCTTTCTTTTTCCTCACTACTGAATTATATTTGATTTATTTTGGTAACATCTTTATTGAGTCCTTTGTGTCCCATACAACTCACCATTTAATATGTACAGTTCTGTGACTTTTAGGGGATTGTTGATTATCTGTGTCTGTCTCTCAGAGTGAACCACGACTTCGCCAGAGCAGTAACTGTGCTTAGACAACTTTCGTGCGTGGGTCTTGCTATACGATAGTCACTGTAGGTCTTTGTTCAATGAATGAATGCAGAAAATACAACAAATTTAGAAATGAGGTGTATATGGCAGTCACTCTGGAGAATATTGAAAATGAGAATGCACAGTTGAATGCTAATCAGGTTTTAATCTTTAAATTAAGGAACACATTTTAAAGCTGTAAATATTTTCCACTCACAGAAGTAGATAGTTGAAAAGGGATGGGTAAATAATGATTGAATAAAGATTTTTAAAATGTTGAGCCTAGCATAGTGGCACACATCTGTAATCTTGGCACTGTGGGAGGCTGAGGCAGGAAGTTTGAGCCCAGCCCGGGCAACTTAGCAAGACACCATCTCAAAATAAATAAGAATAAAAATTAAAAATAAAGGAATTTATAAAATGTATCAAATGCTGTCTTCTCCTGGGATATCAGGTAGAATGGCAGTGAAGTCTTTCAAATAGTCAAGGGATAGATGGTTCCTTTATTAAAGGAAAAAAAAAAACTATTCTGCGACCTGGATAAATTAATGCACTAAATTTATTCTTCTAGGAAAACATGATTTTGAATTCAAGCCTTATTTCAGACTTAAACAAGAATAATTAAACAAGTCTCACTCTTCCATTAACCAGCTTTTTGAAAACCAGTGTTCTGCAGAAGAGAGTTGTGGGAAATGTGAAAAGGCACAGAGGTAGGGTTTCCCCACAACTAAATTTGGGGTCTGCAGCACTTATTTCACTTAAAATTCCCAAAGCCAATAGAGCTTCTGAGTGTTCATGCAGTGGAGACCTGCTGAAGTTTCTTTAGCCTGCCAGTTATTTCTCAAGCTGGAGAATGAACTCTTTTTAAAAATCATTACACACTTAATAACATCTTGGTGAATGGTTTAGAAAATGCTGACTTAGACTCAGAAGTCTAAAAGAATTTGCTAGTGGACAGAATTCAGCTCTGTGCATTCAAAGTATTTCATTCCATGCCTTGGTGTGGAGCCTGGAGGAGTAATTCATTAACATAATTCATCTTATTAATAGTGCAGGGAAAAGATGAATATAATATCTATGCATAATGGAAAGATTTGGTAAAGCCCAATACTTACTCCTAACTAAAGCTGTATAATTGTAATGTATTAAAGTCCTCTTTGAAATCAGAGAGCAAATATTTAGCTTACAGAGAAACAAAATCATTTTCTATAAATCTATAAAACTAGGAAGTGAAGCAAAATATCCACAGTCCCTCTTACATTATGAATATTATTTTGGGAATTCTGAAACCCTGCAGAAATAGTGTAACTGCCTGGCTTCCTGCTGTCAACCCTGCAGGGTGGGGCACTAATCCCATGCTAATGTCCTCTAATGATAGATAACATGTAATGAATCCCAGCTATGAAGCTATGACTACCTGCACACTTTCCTTCCTTCCTTTCTTTCTTTCTTTCTTTCTTTCTTTCTTTCTTTCTTTCTTTCTTTCTTTCTTTCTTCCTTCCTTCCTTCCTTCCTTCCTTCCTTCCTTCCTTCCTTCCTTTCTTTCTTTCTTTCTTTCTTTCTTTTTTCTTTTTTTTTGGGGGTGCTGGTGTTGAACTCATGGCCTTGAGCTTGCTAGGCAAGTGCTCTACCACTTGAGCTATATCCCCAACCCCCCTGCACACTTTTTTAAAGCTTGTTATGGCTCGTGGCTAGGTGTCCCCTGAAAGCCTTATGTGATCATAGGTGGGGTTTTTCAGAGGTGGTTGAATCTAGAGCATGTGATGCTGGGATTAAAGATGTGTGATTACTAAATTAGTTCACTGATTGATCTGGCCTAGTTCTTGGTGTGGATAATGGGAAGGCCCACCCTAGGTGTGAGTGCTACCTGCCCTAAAGTTCTGTAGCTTGGGTAGAATACAGGGGACAGAGAGAGGGCTGCTGTAATTGCTTGCTGCTTTCTGCTTTTGCTGCCTTCTGCCTGTCATGAACCGTTTCTCCTCTGTGATGTCCCTCTGCCATGCCACTCTGCCTTGGAGCCAGCCAACTATGAACTGAAACCTCTACAAACTGTGAGCTCGAATAAACCTTTCCTCCTTTAGATGTTGAGTATTTTGTCTCAGCGATGAGAAAAGTAACTAAGACAAAGCTAATTTAGTTTTGAACTTGAACAATTTTGGGGGATTAAAATTGTCTTAATTTTAGTTCGAATCATTTATTGTGGCAATGAAGGGCCACACCACTGCTCTTCTGCTTCTTAGTCCCTCACTTTTTGGTTACTTAGGTTTCTCAGTCCCTAAAGCATGGAGGGTCCCTGTATGGAATGCTTGTTTTCATCTTGGGCTGAGAAGAGGAGGACTTGTGTGCAAGGTGGGTGGGTAAAGATGAAGGGCTCCTTAGGAGCCATGCTCCTGGTAAAGAAAGGCCTTCACTACCAGCCCACCCACTTCCTGTATCAAGGCTTTGGTCAATTCCGTGGGGCAGAACTATAAGCTTTTGAAAAGGATGAAAAAGATTCTTGGATGTCTAGTCTAACAATTTTCCAGGTAACCTCAGCCTTTCATCTTATTATACAATCTCTGCATTGTAGAAAACTGATGCTAATGCAAGGGCTTCTTGTCCTGAGAGAAGGGGATGAGTAGAAAACACAAAGCAGCTGTGATCCCACTGTACCACGTCTCGCTGCCTGGGAGAGGCTGGTGACAACATTTCCTTTAGAGGCCAGTCTCCATCCTGGTGGTGAAGGCGTGTTTGCCACCCGTGTGGGTACATGGTACCATCCCCTGGGAGGAATGGAGACAGACGTGCACACCTCTGGACTTTCTTTATTAAGATAGAGCAATAAAATAAAAAATATTATGGGATGAGTTTTTGAAAATGTGAAATCCCGACTCTCATCAGAGGCAAAATGAATAGGTGTCAGAGATTTTATTTAAATCTTTCATTTTGCATCTGATGAGAGTTGTGATTTCACGTGAAGGAGCCGGTGTGGCCAAGTCTGGGAAGCTCACATACCTCGGCAAATGATGAGGGCTGAAAGGGTTTCTGAGTGGATGCCAGATGAGCCATGATGGCATTCCGCCATGCTACCCACCCACATCCTGTGGACAGGAAGCCCTTGTGTTACTGTCACTTTTCTACAACGTAGAGATCCCATAATAGAGTGAAAGGCTGAGGTTACCTGGAAGGGTGTGTTAGACCAGAAATCAAGATCATTTTCATCCATTTCAAAACTTCAGTGTACGCCACAAAAAGCAGAATACTCACCACCACCACCACCACCACCACCACCACCACCATCATCATCACCATCCAGTCTGCAAGTCCTAAGTGTCTAACGCAACCAATTCCCATCAGGTTCAGGTCGTCAGGTGGGTTCTGCTTCCATCTTGGTGTGAACACCTGCCCTGCCCTGTGTCTTCCTGGCGGGTGGTCCTTTTCCTTGTTTCCTTTGTGCCCCTTCCCCGCTTTCCTTCTCCTTGCATATCCAAGGGAGCCTGTGTGGATTTTGCTCCACCTTGCCTCGCCTCGGCTTGCCTCTCCCCTCCCCTCCTCTGCCCTCCTGAGCCTTTGTTTCCTGTAACACTGGTGGCAGTATTTTAGTGGTTTAAAACCACACACTGTCACTGGCTTTGAGTTCTGAAAATTGGAACTGATGGCTGTGTTGGGAGGCCGAGTTCCTCCTGGAGGCTCGAGTGGAGAATCCTCATCCCTTTTCTTCTGCTTCTGGATGCTGCCTGCGGAATTCCTTGACTCATGATGGCTCTGCATCCTTCTGATCCCATTTTTGTTTTCCCTTCTCCTTTTTTGATCTTCCTGCCTTCCTCTTAGTAAGAGGATTACATTGTGATTACATCACACACACCCAGATAATCCTGGAGAATTTCTCCATCACAAAATTGTTAACCTGATCACATCTGCAGAGTCCCGTTGACTGAGTAAGGCAGGAGATGCATAGTAACATGGTCATCTTAGGCAGTCCCATGGCCTGGTGTGCTGGCCCTGGAGGGTGAATTTTGTGCCTGTCCCTGCTCAGCCTGGGGACTTTGCAGGGCAGCTTCCTCAGCCGTTCATGTTCTTTGATTTGTCTCCATCCACCCGTTTGTCACATCCCTCGCTTTTCATTTTCTTTTTCTGTCTTCTGAAGTCTGTCTTTAGCATCTTCCACACGTGCACTTTCTTTTTATGGGTCTTGCTGAGATCACTTTCATGCACTTTTTACAAGAGAGAATACTCTATGTGGGCTCTTTGGAGTTGCTGGGAAGACCTTGAGGCCTGTGGCACACAGGACTGCCGATCCCTCACGTCTGTGAAGGAGCCGGGCTTTGGATGGACTACTGGCTTCCCCAGACTGCTTCATCCCGAGCACTGTACAGTTTGCAGACAATTCCTGAGGTCCCCCTGGAACTTTTTTTTTTTTTTTTTTTAGTGCTGGGGATTAAGCCCATGGTCTTCACACTGACCTACATCCCTGTGCCTTTTTTAGTTTTTTATTTTGAGACAGGATCTTACTAAATTGCTAAATTTGCCCAGATTGGGCTGCGACTTGTGATCCTCCTGCCTTAGCCTCCCGGAGTGCAGGGATTATAGGTGTGTGCCGCCATGGCTGGCTCAGAGTGGAGATTTTACTGTCAAATGGAGTTTAGGGGCAGGAAGCAGAGGAGAAAAAGCCAGATAATAATCTATGTTTTACTGTGTGCTTACTTCTTGAGATATGGCAGACAACACGACACAAGGTAATATGATGTAATGCAATCATAGCCAACTGTTGTTGAGTATTTAACTGAGTGAGAAGTGTTAAGCCCTTTAAATAGATAAAAGTCCTGTACTGCCTGTAGCTCATAAATTATATAGTATAAAGTTACAAGCCATACGTATTAAAATAACTGAGCATGATGGTGCACTCTTGCAATCCCAGTAATTTGGGAAGCTGATGCAGGAGGACTCCAAGCTAGAGCCTACCTTGGAGAATTTAGAAATTTAGCAAGATCTTATCTCAGAATAAAAAAAATTAAAAAATACATGGGCGTATTGTTCAGTGGAAGGACTCTGGTGTTATGCTTTGTGCCTAAATGTCCCTCCAAAGCCTCATGCGGCAAACAGTGGCTGGATCTAGAGTGTGTGATGCTGGGATGAAGGGCGTGTGATTACTAAATCAATCCACTGATTGGTTTGGCACCGCTCTAATCCTGTCAGCCTGGATAAGATGTAAGGTGCAGAAAGAAGCTGCTTCGGTCCCTTGCCTTCCTTGCTGCCTCTGGCTGTCTGCCATGACACCTGCCTTGGATCCAGGCGATTGTGGACTGAAACCTCTACAAACTGTGTGCTAAATAAACCTTTCTTCCTCTAACTTTGGGTGTGGGGTATTTTGTCTCAGCAACGAGAGAAAAGTAAGACATGTGGGTTCAATTATCAGTACAGCAAAATATATGTAAATAGAAATAAATAATAAACTCATGTAGATGTAATGCGTACACTGTTGGGGGAATATTATGGTTATCTCCATTTCATAGATAGAGGAGGAAACTGAGACACGGAGACATTAAACAGTTCCTCCAGGCCATGCAGGTAGTAAGGGCTGCAGTCCTGATTCAGACCTGTGCAGTGTGGGTCCAGAGCTCCCACGGGGCAGGCAAGATCACAGCCTCGGACTTGGGGAGCCACGTGGGGAAGAGAACTGCAAAGCTGTGCACCCTGCTAGGGTTGCACCCGGGCTGCACGCAGGAAGTGAGAGTTGAGAGGGGGCAGCTTCCGGTCTGAGTGCTGGATGGGTCGGGCAGGAATTCGTGCTGAGGATGTGGAAAGGCCCTTAGCGAAGGCGGGGCGCCCCCTGCTGGTTGTGTTGGCTCAGTTTTTTTTTTTTTTGTTTTTTTTTTTTGAGCTGAGTAGGTCATAAGGTCAGTTTTTAATGGTCATACCCCCCACCCCGACCCCCCTCCGGCTAGATCCATGAAGAGATTTTATCGGGGGAAAACGACAGTTTTTCTTGCCCTGGGGACTGTGGTTGCTAGGTAGCTAGACCTCAAACCGAAAATCATCTTTTATTAAAAATTAAGAGTTTTTTGATGAACATGTATAATTGTGCATATTACTGGGTTCAGTGTGATATTTCGGTACACACAAATAGCACAGGAATTTCCTTCAACTCCAGGCTGACCTGCTGGACAGTCATAATTTATTCTCAACAGAACACTAAAATCTAAAAGTGTGGAGGTTGTAAATATTAGTTACCCCAGTTATAGTTTTAAAATGGAAATCCGGATAAATTTGTTTCACCCAGTTTTTTTTTGTTTTTTGTTTTTGTTTGCAATATGCCTATTTGCAAATATATTCAATGTTAATTCTCAATCAGTTTGCACTCTAATTTGACTAGTTAGTGTGTGGAATCGAATGTCAACAGCTTCCTCTGTGTGCTCAGAAACTCAGAAGCGCCCTTCACTTTCCCTCTCTCTGACTTCTGGTGCTTGTCATTGGCTAAGTCCTGTTACTTTCACGTTAACTGCTTCTTGATTCGATTCCTCCTTCCTTTTCTCTACCTGATAGTTGTAAGGGGCCCTTCTAGACCTCATAATCTTTCATCTGGACGATCGTAGACACCTAAGTCATTGTTCTCTCCCTTTTGGCCCATCTACTCCCTCCCTTCTTCTGTGGCCCCTTTGAGTTACCCTTTTAAAACACAGATCTGTCCGTATTACTCTTGCTTGAAATCCTGGGTGGTTCTCTCCAGCCTAAAGATGACACCGAAACTCTATGTCATTGCATTCGATGCCTTCACTCCCCAACCCCTTCTGACCTCTCTTTGCTACTTCTCCAGCACACAGTCTTGTGGCTACACAAAACCTGTAATCGATGTCCGTAGAATTGTCCATCATCATGATTTTGCAGAAGTTGGTTTCCTTGTCTGGAATGTCCTTTATTTCTTTCGTTAACAGTGGTGAAATTCTAGTCATTGTTAGAGTCACTCTTGTGTTTACCTTCTCACCGAGTGTTTCACCGCAAGCTCCTCTCCATTCTCGGGGCCTTGTCAGAACACGTCGTATTGTGCCGGAGTTCTCGATGACACGTTTCTCTGGGAGGCCAGCAGTTTTTTAGGTGGTGACACAGTTGATCTGTGATGCATAAAAGGGACGTTCTGCCATGCGCAGTGCGAGGGTCCCAGGTGTGCTCACTCCCTGTCCTCTGCATGTCACCATGCTTTGACAGTGACAGCACCACAGGGCTCGACTTGAACCTGTTCTCATTGATTTCTTTAAAAATCTAGTCATTTGGCTTCCTGAACGGGACTCCAGTAGCCCAGGGAAAAATAGCAAGAATCAACGAGTAGGGCAACAGCGAGTTGAAAAGCTCCTTTCCTACACAGCAAAGGAAGCAATCAAAAGAGCAAAGAGACCATCTGTGGACTGGGACAAAGTCTGCAGCTACTCTTCCAGCAGAGGGTTAATAGCTACACTGAGTAAAGAACTCAAAAAACTTAACACCAAAAAAGCAAAAACAAAAACAAAAAACCTCTTAGTCAATAAAGAGACAAGTGAATTGAATAGGTATTTGCCAAAAGGAGAGGTGCAAATTGCCAAGGAGTATTTGGGAAAATGTTTATCATTTTTAGTTATTAGGGAAATTAAAATCAAAACTACACTGAGATTGTATCTTACCTCAGTCAGAATGGCTACTATCGAGAATATAAAAAACAACAAATACTGGTGAGGATTCGGGGAAAAGGAATCCTTCTACACTGTTGGTGGAATGTAAATTAGTCCAGTCACTGTGAAAATCATTATAAGGCTCCTTAAAAAGCTAAAAATGGAACTGAGTGTGGTGGCACATACCTGTAATCTCAGCACTCAGGAGGCTGAAGTAGGAGGATCACCATGAGTTCAAGGCCAGCCTGAGCTACACAGTGAGTTTAAGGCTACCTGAACTACACAGCAAGACCCTGTCTCCAAAATAGAACTACCGTATGACCCTGCTGTATCACTTTTTGGTGTATTCCCAAAAGAATTGAAGTAAGCATTCCATAGAGATACTTGCATACCCATTTATTGGAGCACGATTCACAGTAGCCAAGATACGGAAACAGCCTAGCTGCCCGTCAGTAGATGAATGGGAAGGAAGGAGAGGTTAATGTTTATTAGGACAGAGCTATAATTTCGAGGATAAAAAGAGTTTTGGAGATTGGCTGCATAACAACATGAGTGAACTCAGCACTACTGAATGAACACTTAGAAATGATTACATGGTAATTTCACGTTATATGTATTTTACCAGAATTAAGCAGTTTTTTTAAAATCTATTTTTAAAAAAGGTAGTCCTTTGCAAACATCCCTGCTCTTACCCCTTCACGGCGAGTGATCTTGATTCATGTCCAGTTTCTCACCTGACCCGGGAAGGCTGGTGAACTACCGCCCTGGGTGTGCAAACAGCTGCTGTGGTCCGAGGTCCCTTGGGATGGAGAGCATGCTGTGTCTGTCTCTGTCACGCAGCCACCTCACGCTGGGCCTGGTCCATGGTAGGGAGCCAGGAACTTCTCCTGACAGAGATATATCGAATAAGCGGGAATATGCATGTCCTTACTGTTCACTTTGATGTGGGATCAAGTTTAGCTTCCACCTGATCCCAGCTGTTTCTGACTCCTCACTGTGAACGAGGCATCATGCTGTGTCCAGGGAGCACGGGGGAGCCCTGAGGACTCAGAGCCTCAACGGAGCGCTCTGCTGCCCAAACTGAGACGATGTGAGTGCCCGAAGGGCCGACAAATGCGCACGGTAGAAGTGCATTGGAAAAACATGCAGTAGCCTCTTAGTGTTTGAGGGAGGTTGGGTTCAACCCCTGCCAATCCCCAAATCTGCAGCTGCTCGAGTCTCTTATATAAAATGGTGTGGTATTTGTGTGTGGCCTACACACATCCTCCTGTGTGCGTAAAGTCGTCTCTAGATGACTGATAATACCCAATTCAGTGTAAATGTAGTGTAGATCACTGTTACACTGTATTGTTAGGGCATAATAACAACATAGAAAGGCTGCTTGTGTAAATCGTGGCACGTTGTTTTTTTTTGATCTGCAGTTGGCTGGATCCATGGTGAAGGGATCTATGGACACAGAGGGCTCGTTGTCTAGAGTATTTATTGTACATAGTATTCGTATATATAGATGCACTGGGGTTTGAACTGAGGGCTTTCATACTGAGCTGTATTTCCTGTCCTTTTAACTTTTTATTTTAATGGGGTCTTGCTAAATCAATAGGTTACTGTTGTTGGCTCCGGTTGTGAAGCTTTTGCCTTAGCCTTCCAGAGTCCTGGGAATACAGGTGTGTACCATTATGCATGGCTCACTCACATGTTTTTTCGGTGTGGTTCTACCCACATATAAATATATATACTTGTCTTCCTGACACTCCACCATGCTAGGGAAAGGTCCTGCAGTACCAGTCTTTAAAGATTGGCACTTCAAAAGCATAAAAGTAGCCAGCAGCCCGAGGCGATAGGGAGGACTTCTTCCTTAGGAAAGTTCCAGCTCATACTGTGGAGGAAACGATGGGATTGGAAGTCACCATTCTGCCACCAAGAAGGAACTGTTTCTATCAAGTGAGGCTCATCAGTGGGAAAAACTGTCAGAAGAAATGTTGGGGGATTTAGAATAAAAACCTTAAACCACCGTCTCCAGGTCTTGCTGATGCTCCATGTGGTTGAGACGTGAGGTGCTGTGAGGTCCTGATACAGAGCAGTGTGAGCTCAGAGCATGAGCTGTGAGCTTGACTTCCAAAGAGTGAGTGTCGATCTAACGAGGCCTCTGGAGACAGCCTCCATTTCCAGGAAGTAAGAGGGGCAGAGAGGCTGGCTGACTGACCTCAGAGGGCTTGCAAGATGGACAGTGTCTGCAGATGGCTGGCCTGGAAAAAGTGGAGGGCTGGGGAGTTGGTGGGCCGCCGTTGATAGGACAGGTGACACAGGTCCCTGTGAAATGGCACTCACAGGACAGTCATGGAGCCAGGGTTGTGGGTGCTAAGCGAGAATTTCTCATCGTGAGAATTGCTGTATTTTTTGTTAGCATAATAACAGTATGTGGTTATGTAAAGAAAAACATTTTAAATAAATGTGTACTGAAGTATGAGGGGGTGAAATGACATGATGTCTAAGAAGTGCTTTAAAATATTTCCGCAATAATGGAGGAAAAAGATGAAGTAAATGTGGTAAAATATTGATCCTTGTTGACTCTGGGATATAGTTATGGAGGGGTTTATTTCATCCTTATGTGTAATTCTGAGCATGTTCGAAGATTATGTGTAATATAAAATTAAACACATAGTCATATATAGGAGTGCATATTTATATTGATGATATCTGTTTTCTACTTCCATTTTAATTTCTGTGGTAAATACCCAGTAGGTGTACCATAATGAGACAGACTCTCTGTTAGGAAAAAACTGGCCATTTTTTGTTGATGGAAACTAGAAGCAGTTATTGGAGTGTTTAATAACATGAGCCGGAGTAGGGACATTCAAGAAAACTGTATGATGTTTTTGAAAAAGAATTTTTAATCTCAAGTGTATTAGTCTTCATGCATATGATATTAATTATCCATGAAAAGTATTTAGTCTTCAGAGCTGTCTTGGTTATTAATATAAATAGAATGTTTTTATCTACTTCTTTTTGTTATTGAATGCTCTCGAAAATCATAATGCTGAATTTATTTTAAAGGGTCTTTAATTCAGATCACCTTTAATACAAGTGGGCCAATTGAAACCCAAGTTCAACTAATAACTTACTTGCACTTGAGAAGATATTTGAAGTTTACTCTTTATTTATTTTAACCTAAAAATAACCACCAAGTTTCCTTTAGTATCTGGCATATGACCAAAGACATCATACATTGTTTTGGGGTCCAGTTTTTAAAGTAAGCCACAATATCTAAACACCAAAAAAAAACATCAAATGTAGAAAAGCTCGGGCCTCAGATTCTGTCAAACCAACTTGATATAAAGTACAAGAAAAAAAAAAGCATTGCAAAATTTGCTATTTATTTTTCAATGGGCTCTAAATCTGTAACTTAGCTCTACATTTCCTAATTGAACTAGACACCTATATGTTTAAAAATGTGCATCAAGTGAAAAGTGAAGTGAGACTATGTCCACAATTGATCTATCTATCTATCTGTCTATCTATCTATCTATTTCTCCATCTATCTATCTATTTTTGTGGTACTGGAGATTGAACCCAGGCCTTTTGCACTGAACTACAGCCCCGGCACTTTAAATTTTTTAAATTTTTATTTTGAGACAAGGTCTCACTGAGTTGCTGAGTTGCCCAGGCTGAGCTCGAACTTGCAATCCTCCTGCCTCAGCCTCAGAGTACTGGGATTATAGGCATGCAGCCACTGTCGCTTTTCAGATTAGCAGTCACAGTGATTATGTGTTGGACATTGCTCCGTATGACCTTGTGCATAAGCCGCCTTTTACAGCGGTTACACTTCCATTGCCTTTTCTTCCTCGGGACTTCCTGGACTGTAGAACTAAGGTGGATTCTCGTTGTTGACTTGGATCTGATCTGGTATTTTGGGAAGGGTCTTTTATCCTGTGCCCCATGCTGCATTTGTGTCTGATAACACCATTCTTCAAGGAGTCACGTCCCTGCGTCTAGGATACAGAGGATCTTATTCTCTGAATAGCTTAAGTGTTTTTCTGTTGCACATTCGGGATGTGATTTGGAAGAGATAAGTGCAAATTACCTTTCGAATCGAGACCCATGAGATCAGTGTTAGTTAAAACCTTTACATCAGGCTACTGACCCAAAGCAGCTGGGAAACAAGTGCTTGAGTCAGAATGAATCCCTTTTTCTTGGGCTGGCTCAGCACTGAGAAAGGCAGGGAGGGACAGCAACCTGTCCACGAAGGAGACAGCTAGGATAGAGAGAAGAAAAAGGCAATGTGAAGTGTGATTACGTTGAAGTGAATGTTTAAACTAAAAAACATGTGTTACAGTGAAAGACACATTGTCACGAATCCCCCTCAAAATATTCTTCCCTTGCCTTGAACACACTTACCCCACCCTTCTTGCCACTTTCTGAAGCCATTCTGGAAGTCCTCTTTCCTGCATGTCTTTTCGTGCCTGTTTTGATGTCTCAAATTCATTCAAAATGTTTATCTTTCATGGTCAGTTTGACTTTGGGGAAGAGTCAGAAGTTGCATGGTGCCAGCTCTGTTGAGTAGAGTATCCTCTTTATTCAGGACACACTGTAATGTTTTTATTTGACAGAAATTGCTGTAAATGGTTGATCAATGAGTTGTGATCAAAATCTGTGATGAGCGTTTAAATTAAAAATATATATTACCATAAAAGGCACATTGCCATTAATCCTCCTCAAAGTAGTCCCCTTCCCTTTGCATACGCTTGTCCTGTTGTTTTTGGCAACGTGTGTAATACAAATTTTAAGCTGTAAACATTCACTGTGTTCTTCGATCATCCCTCCTAGCTTGGCTGCCATGGTTTTGGAATCCTGGGAAATGGCTCTTTTCCCTACAATGGCCACATTGTCAGCCAGTGTCTCATTTTAATATAAAGTTTGGTTTAAAGAGTAAGGAGCCAGAGGCCTTTGAGCATAGACAGTAATTAATTACCCAAACTGCGAGCTTTTTGCCAGTCTAACCCTGACCCTCTGGCCAGGTCTCTATGGGATTCACCAGCAATGAGGAGGTCTTATTGCAGTTTACCTTCTTCTGTGTCTCTGCCTCAGTGTCCTTCTGCCCAAGTCAGGTTGAGCTCTTGAAATAATAATGAGAAAGGCCCACACCATCAAAGCAGGGGGAATGTCCTGATGCATCAGTGTGCTCAGGGTTTGTTGAATGAATGAGTAAAGGAATGAATACATGAATACTGGTTTGTCCTAATGCTTCGGGATTGCACTTACACATGCCTTCTCCGAACCATTTCAGCAGGAGACGGGGATAGGAGTTAGGTGTAATGTGAGAATGGTCTGGGAATCGGCACATCACAGTAACAGTATTCCACTCAGCCACTACTGTTTGTGCTAACTCCAGACTAGCCAGTCTGGGAAAGAGCAAACACAGAAACCGCCCATCTTCAGTACAAGTGTTCCTAGGCCCCGAGCGAGGAGATGAGACTCCCAACAAAGAGGGTGGTAAAAACAAGACAGTTTGGTACTTTGGGCTTTCCTGGGCCAGCAACAGATGATGGGGAGCTTCTGGTTTTGCAGAGGTCTAGAATCTTCAGCCACGGAAGAGGCTTTAAGGGTTTATTGCTCTTCCCCCACCTGTGTCCCTGGGAGGTCCTGGGCTGCGCCGTCTCCAGGAATACCTCCTCTACCGTGGAACTCCTGCACTGGCACACAGCAGCTTTTATCTTTGGGTTTCTATTCTGGATTAGGGAATGACTCTGGATTCTCGGATGCCGAGCCTCACATCTGATGGTCCTTCAGACGCCGAGGGCAGCAGCTGTGTTCCCTGGGAATCTTTACTCTGGCTGCACATGATGGAGTTATTATCCCTTAGGCTTGTTCTGAATTTTCTCCAGTTTATTCTTACTAGAAATACAGTCAGGCCTCTGTATCTATGCTTTCCCCATCCACGGATTCAACCAACTGTGTTGGAACTATTTGCAAAAAAATTCCATCTGTACCAAATATGGGCAACCTTTTTTCTTGTCATTATTGCCTAAACAGTACAGTATTGCAACTATTTATGTATCATTTACATTTTATTAGGTATCACAGGTAATACAGAGATAATTTCAAGTGTATAGGAGGATATGTATAAGTTATATGCCAATACTATGCCATTTTTATATAAGGGACTTGAACATCCTCAGATTTTGGTATCTGTGGGAAGGTCCTGGACTGGTCAGTCTCCCAGAGATACCAAGGGATGACTGTATATTGAGGTATCATTTGCATACAGTAAGCAGCACACAATTAAAGTGTGTAATGTGATGTGGTTTGACCAAGTATATTCCCATGAAACTACTGCCACAGCGATGCTATCAAAGATTTCCATCATGCTCAAAACTTCCCTTATGTAACTTGTAATCCGCCCCTTCATCCATGCCCCTGTCTCCCTGTCCCCATCTGATCTGTAGTCTGTCACTACAGATTAGTTTTCACTTTCTAAAACTTGGCATATATGGAATAATTCAGTATATATGCTAGTGTCTGGCTTCTTTCTCTTAGCTCATTTTGAGATTCATCCCTGTAGTTAGATATCAGTAGTTCATTCCTTTTTCCTTCTGAGTAGTATTCTTTTGTGTGAATATTCTACAACTTACTTATCCAGTCACCTTTTAATGGGATGCATTTGGGGGGGGTTGGCCAATTTGTGATGAATTATAAATAAAATGCCTTCGAATGTCCTTCTGTACATCTTTTGGTAGACATATGTTTTCATTTCTTGTGGGAAAATACCTAAGAATGGAATGGGTGGATTGTGTGGTGGGTGGATATTTAACTTCTAAAGAAATTGTCAAACAGTGTTCCAAGTAGTTGTACCATTGTATGTTCCTGTTATCATTGTGTGAGATTTCTATTTCACAACCAAAGCTGACATTACCAGTCTGATTTTAGCCACTCTGCTGGGAGTGTAATCAAATAATTAATTTTATTTGCATTTTTCTTGATGACTAATGATGTATGTGTTTTCATGTGTTTATTCACTATTTGTATTTCTTCATTTGTGAAGCATCCTGTTCAAATATTTTACTGGGTTTGTTTCCTTATTATTTAACTATGAGTTCTTTATACTGTCTAGATGTAAGGCTTTTGTCTGCAAACACGTTGCAAGTAGTTTCTCCAAGTCTATGGCTTTTCAGTTTTTCAATAGTGGCCCTCAAAGAGCAAACATTTTCATTTTTTTATAAAGCTGTATGTATATATTATTTTCTGTTATGATTATATGATATATTATATATAATTTTTGTTATGATTTGTGCTTGTTTTCAGTCAAAGAAATATTGAAGCCAAAGTTACAAAGATTTCTATTTTTAAATGTTTTATAGTTAGCTTTTATATTTAGGTCTATGATTAATTTTGAGCTCATTCTTACATATGAATATTCTAATCCATAACATGGTATAGTATGTATATAAATATGATATGTATATATACATTTACATAAATGTTTAGGTTTTTCTTAAGGCCTAAATAATCTTAAATTGTAGCTTTTAAATTAGAGGTTTTGTCCATATATTTCAGTTAGTTTTATTCTTATGTACTTTGTTTTATTTCAGTTATTTTTTGGTACTGTGGTAAATGGAATTGGTTTTAGTAGCTTTATTTTTGTTTTTCCTGTTTCTATATAGAAATACAATAGAATTTAAAAAATAAACTTTATGTCCTTTACCTTATTAAATTCGCTTAGTAGTCTTAGAAATTGTTTTGTACAAAAGCTTTTTAATAAGATCAGGTCCCAGTTGTTGATTCTTTGCGATATTTCCTGGGCAACTGGGGATTTGTTCATAAAGTCCTTGCCTACACCTATATCTTCAAGAGTTCTACCTATTCTATCTTCCAATAGATTGAGACCATACTCTTAAGTGAAATAAATCGGACACACATGTTTAAATACCGCATAGTTTCTCTGGTGTGAGAAACTGAAAGTGTAAATAAAGACTAAAATGTATTATATTGGGAAGGGAAAGAAAATGTCCAAATGGGAAAGGGTGTAACAAGGGAGGGGGAACGGAACAGAGGACAAGAGAAATAAGAAATGGAAGGAAAAAATGGAAACAAAGCTTTTGTAAATAGGGAGGAGGGAGTGAGGGGAGGGGAATGGGAAAAAAAGAAGCAACAAGATATGTCATGTACAGGTACAAATCCCCTATGATGAATGTTATCACTATATACATCTAATATGTACCATTAAAATAAAAAAAGATTAGAAAGTACCCCCCCAAAGGAAATTGTTTTGTAGAGACTTTGTAAATTCCTATATAAGCAGTTACTCATCTGCAAACGGGAACTGTTTTACTTCTTTCAAGATTTCCTCCTCCTTCTCATACTCTTTCTCCTTTCTTCTTTCCCTTCTCCTCCTCTCCTCCTCTTCCTCCTTCCTTTTCTTTTTTTTTCTTGCCTTATTGTAATGGCTAACACATGTGGTCCAGTGTTGACTAGAAGTGGTGAGAGTAGGTATCCTTGTTTTGTTCTCAGTTTTAGGTGGGAAAGTCTTCAGCCTTTTACCATCAAGTGTGATGTTAGCTGTAGATTTTTCATAATCGTAAGTTTTATGAGATTTAGGAAATTACCCACTCTTCCTAATTTGCTGACGAATTTTATTACCAATGCTTGTAATTTTGTCAAGTGTTTTTTTGAATGGTTGAAATGATCGTGAGTTTTCAACTGTACTCTGTTGAAATGGTGAATTACTTTTATTTTTTATTTACTTTATTAGTCTATGTTGGTGAGATATAATAATTACATTCATTTTAGAGAATTGGTACATATACATACTGCAATTTCATCCTTTTAAATCCCCTTTTCCCTCATCCTCTCTTCCCCCTGCCTTCCCTTCTCCAGATTTTCTTTCCATTTTTAAAAAGTTTCTCTCCCTGTTTCCTACTCTCTTTTCTTTATTTTGCTCTTTAAATTATTCATATTTTGAGTTTCTCCTATAAGAGAAACCATGTGGTAGCCTTCTGTGCCTGGTTATTTTACTTAGCATTATGGTCTCAAGATCCATCCAATTTCCTACAAGTGACTCAAATTTATCCTTCTTTATGGCTGAATGGTACTGAATTGTGTTTATCTACCACATTTTCTTTATCCATCCATTTGTTGATGGGCATATGGGCTGCTTCCATATTTTAGCTATTGTGAATTGTGCTGCTATAAGCATACACACACATCATGTCTAAGTAGAATTCATCCCCAAATTGAAGATTTGTTTTAAAATTTAAAAATAAAGGTAATTCACTGTAATATGATTTTGAATTACCTTTATGTCTTGAGAGGCTGGCTTAAGCTTTAAAAATAAAGGTAATTCAAAATCATATTATAGTGAATTTTCTTTTCTCTTAGACCTTAAACCAGACTTTTGATTTGGGATAAACCCTACTGAGTCATAACATGTTACCCTTTTAATGTATTTCTGTACATTGTTGATTTCATTGTCTAATACTGCTATAAGGATTTTTGCATCTTTGTTCTTTAGGGTTATTCTCTGTCATTTTCTTTCCTTGTAATTGCTTTGTCTGCTTTTGTTCCAACTCACTCTTAAATACAAAGTACCAGGGATATGTGTGTGTCTGCCAGGTGGGGCCTCCTTCCTCTGAGACTTCTCCATCAGCGGTTGCCGGAAGAAAGGACATGCAGCCTGGGAGTGACTTAGAAGGCACCAGAGTGCTTTCCTGATAGGCATCGAGTACATGTTTATGGAAACCTTCTCTCCAAGCATAACTCTGTTTTCACTCAGGAGCTTTGCAAAACTAAGGGATGAACAGCAAATCTGAACAGTAGCGTTGAAAACTCCGACTCTGGTTCGCCCCTTCCGTAGGCTCCTGTCCCCACCCCGATCACAGTCGGGCTCAGCTCCCGGAATCTGCTTCCTCGTAGATTGTCCTTTGTTGATGAATCAGTTCGTGACAAAGCCGAAGAGTAATACAAACAAAGAAGGCCCAGAAGACAGGGACCCGGCTGGGCTGTCTCCTAGTCTCACCCTGGTGCTTGCTGTGCTGCTTCATAGCTGCAGAACCCATGGCAATCTCTTGATATTTCTGGACCTCAGCTTCTTGGCCTTTAAAATAAGACGCGGATGCACTCCTTGAAAGGTTGCAAGAATTGAAGATAATGTATGTGTCTGAGGGCCTGTGTGTATTCACGGGAAATGTTACTACTGCTGGTCTTGTATCCCTCATCCAAAAATGCAAAACCCGAAGTGTCCCGTGATCCAAACTTCGTGAATGCCAGTGTAATGCCTCAGGTGGAAATTCCACACCACCGAGTTTCATAGCCAGGTGTGGCCGGGCACGCCTGTGATCGCAGCCCATTTGGGGGTGAGACAAGAGGATCACAAGTTCAGGTCCAGCCTCGCAACTGAGTGATTTGGTGAGAGCCCGTCTCAAAATAAAAACTAGAAAGGGTTGGGGATGTAGCCCAGTGCAAAGGCTCTGGGTTCATGCTCAAGTACTGGGAAAAACCTCTTTTATGCACAAGAGTATTAAAAATATTGTATAAAATCACTTTCAGGCCATGTATATAAAGTGTATGTGAAACATAAATGAGTTTCCTGTTTAGTGGTGTGTCCTTTCCCCAGACTATATGATTATGTATATGCAGACATTCTGATATCTGAAAAAATAAGAAATCTGAAACATTTCTGGATCCAAGCCTTCTGGAGAAGGAATACTCAACCTGCACTTCAGTGTTCGCATTCTCTGAGGTTCAGTTAACTCATATAGAAAATGAACGTAATAACACGTGTGTAAAATGACAATGACCACACACTGTAATTTTGAACCTAAAATGACAGCAATGGTTCCTACTACACAGAGGAGCCTCACAGAAATCTTTTTGTCTCTCCTTTCCTGTTTCATGTCTTAGGCCTGTTTGTGGACATCATTTTTCAGGTCAACAATGTCTCCTGAGAACACAGTAGGTTAAATAATGCAGGTTTTCATGTTTTTCATTCATTGATTTTTGAATTTGTTCATGTATCGTCTCCGTATCAGTCACCATGGAGTTTAGGAATGTATTTTAGGAGGCTTCCAAACGTGTAGTTCTAGTTAAGGGTTAGGTCCTTGGTTCTCAGTTTGGGTTTAGTTCGAAACCCGTTTATCCTCGCTGGAGGTTTAGGATGAGAAGTTTAATTTCTAACCTCGACTGTGTGCAATTCTGCTCACTGTTCATCATTCGGATTGGAAGTTCCCACAGGTACGGGCTTCCAGTACTTACTCTTCTGCAGTTATGCAGTGGCCTCCAATCTATGGTAAAATATACACAGCAGCAGCTATCTTTCTCTGAATGCTCTCCCTCCACGTATCTGCTTTTCTAGCTGTTTTTGTCCTGATACACGCATGGCAGCAACAAATGACTTACATTCTGCTAAGAATTACTCAGGGACCCCATTTTGGAACTTAGGATCTGGAATTCTTCCTTGTGCTGGTTATTTCCATTTCACTGGGGGAATAACAGGGACAAGCCCTTAGGCCCACCTTTCAGCCTGATGTTGAGACTCAGTCTGTTTGAAAATTGCTTTGCTCATGGTTGCAGCCACACCTGCTCCTCTTCCTGGCTTGTGGCTGATCTCTATGTGACAGAAGACTGAATGGCGACTGCTGACAGAATGTGAGATGTTTTCTTAACGAGTTTCAGAGTCATTAAGTCCTTGGAAGACAAGAGAATGGGATTCAACGACAGCAGAAGAGTAGAGGGAGAATGAGGGTGCAAACAAGAAGTAAGGGAGCGCCATACCCAGTGCATGAAAAATCACACTTTCTTGGACTATTTTCCTCCTTGCACCCCCCCTTTATTAATATGTCTGAAATACATAATGAATACACTAACCGTGGGGAATTGGTACATATACATATAGAATCTTGATCCTTTTTATTTCTCCTTCCCCTTCTGTCCCTCCCTTATCCCCCCATCTCTGGACCCCCTTGCCATCTCCACAAAGTCTACTTTCCTGTTTCCATCATCCCTCTTTTATTTTGCTCTTTATTTATACTCTGGGCTTCTCATATGAGAGGAGGAGATGCAGTATAATAAGGGTTCTTGTCTTCCACTCAATAATTATTTATTCGTTCCCTGCCACATGAAGTATGTAAGGGAGTGGGTGATAAAAAAAAATAAGTAGACATCGTTGACTCTGTCCTTGAAGAATGTATAGAAAAAAGGTACAAATCTCACCATCGTGAAGCTGGCAAATGAAAGGTAGAGTGTAGAGTGTACAACAGTTTATAACAAATAAAAATATGATAATGGGATTAGACTGGGAAGGAGTTAGAACACTCTTCCTTTTCTAGTTGTAGTCTATAAATTTGGTTTTGAAAATATATTGGAAAAGACAGATGGGCCCAACTCTAGCTTCACGCAAACATTATAAATAAAACATTTCTTGTAATCCTTGGAATTTTGCTTGGTGCATTTTAAAAGATCTATATTTTAAAGTCCTGAGCTGTAGATCCAGGAGAAAATGTAATTTTACTACTGATGCTAAACATAAATATGAATCTGTGTAATTTTCTACAGCTTGAATAACTTTTTAAAAAAATTATTCACAGTTCTCCACAAATAATCAACTTCTGCTTCTCTGCCCTGAAGATTATCGACTTTGTGGATTGTCTTTGTGAATATTTCATCCAAGGTCTTCTTTGCAGTTTATCATCCAGTTATTCTTTGTTTGCAAAAAAAAAAAAAGTGTTGAGAAAATGTAAACTAAATTTAATGCTAACTTCAGAGGAGAAATTAGTTTGAAGGGAGATTTTGCTGTGGTAAAAAACCAATCACGGAATCTTCAACTAGAATAAAAATGATTTCTGGCTCTTAATACAGGTTGTATAAATGTGACAACCAACCCATATTTTAGCTGGACATAACCCTTTCCTCAGGTTCATGACTGTTGTGTCAGCATGTAAGAGAGTGTTTAGGGAGCTTCCATTTTTCTTAGCAGAATCCTGTCTTCCGTACCCTGCCCTGACCATTCCTGCCAAGGTCTCAGCATACTCAATTGCTGTTGCTCCCTTGACATGACTGTGATGTTCCATAAATATTGCATGAATTCTTAAAAATCCAACCAGCTTACTTGACCCAGACCAAATTAATTGACCCAGACTGAGTGTTAGCTATCAAGTGGGCCCAATGAGTGAGTTTCTCCGGGGTCCACCTTTAAGGGAATAAAAACCAGCCTGGAGATATTAAGTGATTCTCCAAATTCACAGGGTATGTGACTAAAGGTGTCAGCCGTAGAGTGCTAGTAGTCTACTGATTTTCAGTCTAGAGTTCTTTTCTCGACTTCTCTATTACTGCTTGGTTGACTCTGAAGTACTTACTGGTATTGTTTCTTGAGGGCACCACCAGAAGTCTATCTAAAATGCTAATGCCTGCACATCAGTCACTTAGACCCAGCTAGCCATCAGTGAATGTTAACAGTTCTTATTTTATGTCTCCTCCACCTTCTTTTATTATTAACTACTTTAGTACTTTGATATTTTCATGGTGGAAGTTGCGAACAAATAAACTTAGGTCCATTCATCACTTTTAAAGAAAACTTGGTATATTTACAACTTTGTTGTGATTCCCCCACCATGTTCCATCTTCCTCTCTTACTTGCTAGAATTCTTAAGAGGAATGGAATTACTAATTTTATCAATTAAGAATGCATTTGGCAGCAAGTAATAGAAATTTTGGTGTACAGTGGCTTAAGTCACCATGGGTTAGGGTTAGGGTTACTTTACTCACTAAGAATTCTGAGGACAGACAGGTCCTGGCAGACAAAGCAAAGTCTCCATGCCTTTTCCAGCATTCTGTCCTACCATAAACAGCTCTTGGTGTTTGGTCTTCATATTTGTTGTGTCATGGCCTCAGCGTGGCTGCCTCGGGTCCAGGTATCACACAAGCATTGAAGCAGAAGAAAAGACAAGGGCAGAGCACTTTCACCTCCTGAGACTCCCTGCTTGAGAATATAAGTTTTCTTCTAATGTTTTTATTTACCAGAATTGTAGCATGTGGCTATCCCTAACTGCGAAGAAGGGTGGAAAATGGAGTCTTTAGTTTTGTGGCCTTGGTAATAAGGGATGGTACAGAGGAGGAGTTTAGGAATGGCTGCTAGGTCAGCCACCAGTCACAGTCCGCCCTGTGGCCACATCCTATGTGGTTCTTCCCTATATGCGACTAGGATACACTTTTCTACAAGGAGACCCCCATCAGAGCCGCTGTTCCATTTCTGTCTGCACAATTTTAAGTGTGAGTACCACAGTTAAAGATCTTACTTAGACACCATGTATAAGTCTGATAATGCTTATCACTTCCTGATTCTGGCTCCACTCTCCTCCTTAGACCCAAGCTTACGGGCATTTGCTTTGGAGGGATTTGAAACAGCAAGCTCTGGTGGTGGCCAGATACTGTGATGAGCCTGTTTGCCAGCAGGCGTTCTGATCTTCCCTCTTGGTGAGCCGTCTGCTGCTTTGCTTACACTTTTCTGTATGGCCGATTTGGAAACAGTAAGATGCACAGACATTTAGTGTCTACCAGGATGAGTTTGAATAGCTGTAACCCATGTAACACTCTCGTGTCATACTGTGTAACCATGTGCCGTGCATACACTGCCTGGGCCATCATGGCAACGTCCTGTGAACTATGGTAGGTGGCTTGAAATGGCCTTGGAGGTGTCATGTCCAAAATCAGCGGGGAATCCTTCCCGCGTCTCTCGGTAGCATCTGGTAGTTCGCAGCAGTCTTTGGCATTGCTTGGTTTGTGGCTGCGTGACTCCAGATTCTGCCTTTACCATCACGTGGTGCTCTCCCGCCCCCTCCTCCCTCCTTCCTTTCTCTGCCTCCTTCCTGTGAATTCCTGAAGATGACTAGGAACCCACAAACAGTGACTGTGGGTTTGTTCCCTCCTTGCCTCCTTCCTTCCTTCCTGAGGATTAAGCCCAGGACCTTCACACTCAGCTATATCCCCAGCCTTTTTCATTTTGATGCAGTCTTGGTAAATTGCCCATGATAGGCTAGAACTTGCGATCTTCCTGCCTCAGCCTCCTAGAGTGCTGGGATAGGTGTGTGCCACCATGCCAAGCTAACACTTTTTATTTGTTATTATTTGTGGAAAAAACATAGTGTAAGATCTGCCCTCTTAGCAAAAGTTCAAGTATACAAAATAGTATTGCTAGTAAAAATAACAATACAATATTATCTTGTTAATATAGACACTATTCTGTACTGTAGATCTCGAGGTCTTATTCTTCTTTATTAATATTTAAAACCCTGTTTCCATTGGCTAACACCTCCCCAAGTCTTCCTCCCCTCAGACTCCAGCAATCATCTACTCTCTACTCTAAGTTGGATCATGATAATTTCGTTGTATGAGTACATGCAGTATTTGTCCATCTGTGTCTGGCATACTTTAGTTGACATAATATCCTTCAGATTAATCCATGTTGACACAAGTGGCATAATCTCCTTCCTTTTTAACAGCTGAGTAATAGTCCACTGTTTGTGTGTACTCAATTTTCTTTATCCATTAATTTTGTTTGTTTGTTCATAGGACTGAGGTTGCCTCCATGTCCCGGCTATTAGCATAATGCTGCAGTGAACACAGGAGTGCAGATGTCTCTTCCAGCTCTTAATATTAATCCCTTTGTAGATACACCTAGAAGCGGGATTGTGAAATCATATAGTTCTGTTTAATTTTTAAGAGAACTTGTTTACTGTTTCCCATAATAGTTTCATTCTTACCAATAGTGCATAAGGGTTTCCTTTTTGCTGTGGCCTCACCCACTCTGTTCTTGCTCTAACAGGTGTGATGTGATCTATCTATTTATAGGTTTCGGTTTGCTTTTCATTGATGGTTAGTGAGGTTGGATACCTTTTGTTTATCAGTGTGTGTTTGTGACACATAATGAACACATTATTCCATCCTCTCTTAAAACCTTCAGACGGTTTCCTTTTGCCCCTAAGATGTGGTCACATCTTGGGGGAATTGCGATGCCCTTTGGGAAATGACCTCTGCTGATGTTCCTTGCCCCTTCCCATTCCTTCTTCCTCTCTGCTCTTCCTTCCACTCTTCTCCAGAGTTCTGGAACTTTCATCAGCTTCTCAGCTGCACCACGTGTTTTTTTCCCTTCTGTGTTCCTGGAACTGTTTTAGCTTCTTTCCCTGCCTGACAAGTCCTTCTCTGGGAAGTGCATTTCAGTTGAGGCTGAGCTGGCGCCACCTTGGGAAAACCTTCCAGAATCTTCTCCCGGCAGACATGGCTGCAAGCTCCTGAGCGCCTTCCGTGGAACCACAGACTTCTCCATCTTAGACCTCACCACTTGCTGTTGGGAGTGCCTAACTGTGTTTCTCTACCATCGTGATTCTTTTTAAAATCAACTTTATTGACTTATATTTCCCTTACCATGCAATTAATTGCTTAACGTGTACAATCTCTCTTTCATATACTTACAGAGTTGTGCAGTCATTATGGCAATCAATTTTAGAATATCCATCACTCCTACCCCAACCTCCAAATACCCATTAACAGTGACTTCCTGTTTCCTGCCCCCTCCATTGCCCTAGACAGTGGCTCATCTGCTCCCTCTCCTTGTGCATGTGTCTACTCTGGACATGTCACTTAGGTGGAACTTGTCCTCTGTGCTCAGGTCTTGCACTGATTCACTGCTCTATTCCCAGTAAGCAACGACGAGACTGGTATGCAGGTGGGACCCAGAAACAAATATTTGTTGAATTACGAGCTGACCGAATAAATGAAAAATTAGGCACTCTAGATTTACAGTTTTAGGTATGTTTATCGCAGTTTCCATCACCCTCCTTCTCCCTTTTGCCCTATCATCTGTCTCCCTAGATGGGGAGTTTCTGAGGACACAGGCAGGCCTCATTTCGTCTTTGGATGTCTTTGCTGAGTGCAGCACTTGGTGTGCACCGTGTTCGGCAGATATTGCTGAGTGGGTAAGTGAAGGAACGAATTAGGTCTGACCACTAGTTCCTGCATCATCAGTCCAGCTCTCTCTCCAGGACAGGTGGGTTTCTGTCATTTGTATCTTCATTCTTCTAGTGTTTCTTAACAAACTAGGATGCTGTTTCATTGTTCCATCAGTTTGACTGATGTTCGTTTCATTCCATGAATATCGGTCCATCCATGGCCACAGGCTGTGTCTCAGCAGCCCTGGTGTCCTCTCAGTGCCCAGCACAGCCTCTCACATGGACTCAGCAGTTCATGAAATGCCTTGTGATTTGAAATCTCGTAGTGAATTGAAGATACGAGGTTCCCAGATGCCAGGGCAGGGCCAGTAGGGCATGTGAAGTAGAGGTGTTAGCTGTACCACTACTGTGGCTTGAATGTGTCCCCCACTGGCCGATGGGCCGGAGCCTTGGCCCCCAGTGTATCAGCACTGAGGATGAGAATCTTTGACAGTTGGGGCTAGAGGAAGATGATTAGGTCACTGGGGCACTGGCCTTGGAAGGGATTAATGTGGTTCTCACAGGCTTGGACTAGTTCTCATGAGAATAGTTTGTTACAAAGTAAGCCTGTCTCATGTGCATGGCCTCTTCTCACCCTTCTGCCATGTCGTGACCCTTGACAGATGTTGGTGCCACACTGTTTGGACATAGCAGCTGTATTAGTTAGCATTCTCTACAGCAGTGATCTCCAACTTTTTTGGCACCAGGAACGGGGTTTGTGGAAGACAGTTTTTCCACAGACAGGGTGATGGCTTCAGGATGATTCAAAGGAGTACGGAACCTAGATCCCTCACATGCCCAGTTCGCAGTAGCGCTCACACTTTTGTGAGAATCTAATGCTGCTGCTGATCTCACAGGAGGCTTTTCAGCCATGATGTCTGTGATACCCTGTTATAGCAGAAGTGGGACAATAATCCATTTGCCCCTCCCCCAGTGTTACCTCCCTTGTACGAATGGGCTTTGTCTGGCCTTATGGGGGTATTCAGTTTTTAAATTCAGTGTGAAGCTATCTTGGTCTGCTCAGGCTGCCATAAGAAAAGACCACGATTGACTTAAACACAGAGTTATTTTCTTATAGCTCTAGAGGCTGGAAGTCCAAGTTCAAGGAGGAAGCAGGATCGGTTTGTGGTGCAGGCTCTCTTCCTGGCTTGCAGATAGATGCTGACCTTCTCTCACTAGCCTCAAATACCTTTTCCTGTGGGCCTGCAGGGAGAGAGAGGAAGAGTGCTGGTACCTCTTTCCTCCTTCTTTTAATTTTGCAGGGCTAATTATAATTTCCCATTACTTTCTGTGATAACACATATACTTTAATGGGTCAGATACAGTCTTTAAAATGAAATTAAAAGATGCTTTTATAAAAAAGCAGCCAGATTTCATGAATATCTTCAGAGCTATAGCAGTATACTTTTCCCTAAGCAGTTCATTGGATGTTTTGATACAACCTTTGTAGAGTAACATACACAATACAGTATCTGACTCTTAAAAATGGTAATCCAGTTCAGTTCAAAATTCCATATCACAATGTCCCAAAACACATGGGCCTTTACTGTGTGCGTATACACTTCTGGTATCTCTTCCTCTTCAAGGACACCAGTGCTATTGGTTTAAGTGCCTGCTCTTGGTGTGACCTTATTTAATCCCATTTACCTCCTTTCAGGCCTTATCTCCAAACACAACGACATGGGGGAGGTTAGGGTTTCATCTTCTAAATTTTGGTGATACACTTCAGTCTGTGAGTGATGGAGGCCCTCTCTGGTCACATCAGTGCAACAGGGCAGAGGTTTTTCAGGATATTAGTGTCTTTTGCGCACAGAGCAGCCTGAAGATCCATGCTGAACAGCAGTATCTCAAGCCAATCCTCAGGTGAGCTTACTTCTGGCCTCTATAATCCAGGGTGCCATAGGCTAATGTGAGGTATCTGAGGGTTTTTCATTGAGCTTGTTTGGGGAAGTGTAACCCCTCTGGGACAGTCATCAGAAATGTATATTGAGAATATTGGCAGTTAACATACAACATCACGGACAACATTATGTTTGGCCAACGCATTTGACTGGTGCTAGAGAAGGTATCAATAATCTTGCAGTATATCCGTGTAATATTTTTATTGCTCTCCTTAGTAAAGGAAGTGATTTGTTTAGCCCTAAGCCATGATTGCATCTTTCCAGGAGTTGAAGCCAGTTTTCTTCGCCTAACCCCAGCCTCCTTTGATGTTTTACTGGTCAAAGGATGTTTCTAACAGTGTCAGGGGCATCTTGTCATGAAATCCATTCCCAGCAACCTCCATCCTAGCATCTAATTCACAGAGATGTTACTTTTGGCTGAAGTCCTTCCACCAGGCAGGGATGTGAATTGTTGACGGTTCAGGTTGTCTTGGAAACATGAAAGTCACATCTCAGAGGAGCTGGTTGCCCTGTGAATGAGCATTCTGAATTCCAGAATCTGGGCTAGCCAGAACCAACTCCCAGACTGATACCAGGCAGGTGCTTTCAAGCATCCTTCACATGCTGAGTTGGTACCCGTGATGACAGGTCCGGTGCCAAGCACTGGAGAGACCTCCCTACCCAGAGACAGGCTCTGACAACTTTCTGGAAACCTAGTGCTGTATAGACAGCAGGCAGACAATTTTGGACCAAGATCCAGCTGCCGCTACCAACCCAGAGGTGCCTGGGCAGGATCTCTCTGGTTGGAACAGTGAGCACATTTCCCAGTGGGGAGGTGTGCTGCTCTGGCAGTGGCTGCCACAGGCAAGTGGAACCACTGCAGCCCAGGGATGCCAGAGCCAGATCCTTAAATGTGCTCCTCGGAACAGAATTGGGATCTGTCTGCAAGAAGTGTCAGTCTTAATGTTCTCCTTTTGAGACTGACTGATAAGGAAAGTGATTTGATTCTGCTAACTTGGGAGCCCTGGGTGAGCGCTGAGTTTTTATCTTGCTCTGGTGGGTGTCTTGATTTATACTCAGTGATGAAGTGACATGAGCTTCAGGTACTGAAAAAACAGCTGTGTATTTGGATTTATTTGTTCAAGTGTCTAGGGATGGTTTGGTGACAAACAATACCTTATTTGGAGTTGTTTATTCTTTTGATATCTCTCCCCCAAGGGGTGACCTCAAATGACCTTCTTCAGCTCGGGAGGACCTGACAAGGCTTAGATACAGCCTAGAGGAACCTGTCCAGGGCTTCAGGATGCTTTAGGACACATTCAAAATCTTAAGAAAGGCGAGCAGTCTTTCTGGTCTGTGTCTTTCAGTCTATTCTGGTCTGTGTCTTTCGCTGGCCCTGGGCTGGTGGTTGAGGCTGGAGGACCAGGATTCTCCTGGGGATCTGCTCTTTCTTTGAGGGCAATATGTACTTGCTTTGGTTAGGAGGCACCTTCAGTTTCTACTTCATAAACACGAATTTCCCCGTGTCGTCCTTGTGGCTGGGCTCCTGGACTGCTGAGACCGGTGCATCCTGAGAGGCTCCTGGCAGGTGGAGGAGTCACGTCAAACCATGTCATCAGCCACCAGATGGTCACGGGCCCCTGAATGGATCAAAGTGAGTGAGAAAGTTGTCTTCCATTTTTCGTGCTATTCAGGCCATCCAGGGTCCAGCGTTGTAAGGACTGATGGCTCAGTGGGGTCCCACAGGAAATCCAACTTCTGCAGAAGTGGGCAGACATGTGCTGGTGACTTCCTGGAAGCCACAGGCATCTTGGCGTAAGCAGATACCTTACCATAAGCAGAGAACGAGTGCAGGCTTCGGGAAGACTGCACGTCTGCTGGCCAGGACACAGATACAGTTCTGGCCCCAGGCTTGGTCCTGCAGTCACCCCGAGAATGTTCCCTGTGTGGGAGAGCAGAATGGAGGGATGGAGTGGACGGGGGACTGTGGGTATGACAGGGCGCTGATGGCAGATCCGTGACTGTGAGATGCGGGCTGCTGGGGGCTGAATTGTTCTCACCCCTGGCTACTTCAGCACGTGGCTGTACTTGGAAGTAGAGTCTCTGTAGAGAGAGCCCTGTGTGAGTCTACGAGGGTGGACCTTGATTCAGCACGAACAGCATCTTTATAAAAAGGGAAAGTTTGGGCAAAGACACCCACAGTAGGAATACCTCATGATGCCGAAGGCAGGGATCTGGGCGATGGGCTGAACCAGCTGAACAGCTCTGCAGATTGTCAGCACACTACCAGAAACAGGGGGGAGATGAACAGAATCTCCCTCATAGCCCACGGGAAGAACAGACCTGCTGACAGCTTCATCCCACTTATCCGGCCCCAGAACTGGGAGGTGACCGATGTTTGCTTTTGAAGCCAGAGCCTGTGGACTTGGCTGTGACAGCCCAGGCAAATGGACACTGGATCCTACAGGCATCAAAGAGCTTGTGAGAATCCAACCAGGAAAGGCAAAGGACTAGAAGGCCTTGTGGGCCAAGGGCAGTAGTATGGTCCACCTGGTGTCTAGTACCTAGTGTTTCTGTCACTGCGAGCACCAGGACCATAGTGACAACATCAGCACTGTCATTATTGTCATCGTCATTATCAGTATCAGCAGCAGCAGCAGCATCGTCATCCTCTTCTTCACCCTTGTGGCCACAGCTAATATTTATTAAGTGTCTGCTGTGTACCTGATACATATGCTTCGCATGTTTTATATCATTGAGGCCCTGCAACTCCAAGGGTGATGTTAGCATCGTTCCCATTTTATGTGTGAAGAAGCTGAAGCTCTAGTTCTACCATTCTCAGTCCTGCTGCTTCGAGGCCAAGCTCACCCTCCTGGGGTCTTTGCCTTGGCTGGTCTGCTATCTAGATTGCTTTCCCGCTAGATCTGCGTTTCCAGCTCCTTTTTCTGCACGGGCTTCCCGGCCCTGATGCTTGTCTCTAGGTAGAGCTGCTCACTGAATCGGCCATCTCAGCCACTGCCGGCTTTGTTTATTTTTTCTAGCACTTGTCACTATCTGAAACGTTCTTCTTATTTACTTTAGACTCATCTATCTTACCCACTAGGATGTAACTTTTGTGAGAACAAGGACCTCATCTGGCTTCTTCAGTCCTCGATTCCAGCAATTGGATCAGTTCCTAATGTAAAAACATGTTCCAAACTCAGTCTCCCACTTTTTCAAATAGTTCAGGTCTTCTCAGCCTCCCTGGAGCTCCGGCTGTATCTTGTGTATGTAAAAGATTCATGAAGCTCCTTTGCTGAACAAAAGATGACTGCTGTCTCTCTCTTGACCTTTATAGCAGCTCCTAGAACTGGAGGAAGCTTCAACCCTGGGTCTTCACACCCCTCCTTCGGTCTAAGTAGCAAGGGGAGGCGGAAGATCAGCCTTCACACTGGGTGATTCTGGAGGCAGAGAGCCCGGAGCTGGGGACCTTAGCCTTGTGCACAGACAGCACCAGATCATGCTGACCGTGTGCTGCTGCAAACGGAGTCTGCCACAGTCTGTGCTGGGGGAATGATAGTCTGTGTCCTTCTTTTAGAGAGCTTCGCAAAGGGGCTCTGTGCCTCCTCCCAGTTGCCACAAGGCTGCAGGGCAAGGTCTGTGTGTCCTGGGATGGGTGGCCATGGATAGCCCCGGCCTGCTCTCCCATTCCCCCCAGGACTGTGCATGGAGAGAGAGGCAAAGACAGATTCTACATTGTCCTGTACTATCACTGGGGCCCGACAGGATGCTGTCTTGGACCCACCGTGCAGTTGTGGGGCCCCACTGAGGCTACCTGAGTATTGGCATACAGGACCCACTTAGCCACTCACAGTGCACCCAGAACTGCCTCTGTTTATTCATTTCTCCTGCCAGTCAGCAGATGTTGACTGAGCACCGCTGTGTGGGGATGGCAGATGGTGGGCTAGTAGCTCCAGGAGCAATTAGAGGCAGGGTTGCGTTGGGACACATCTTGTAGCGAAGGACCACCTGGCAGAGGTTGTCTGCCATTTGGTATCCTCAGCCCAGCTCTGGACAAGGCCAGCGAGTCCCAGACTGAATACATCCCACCTGGCAGGGCTGGCATGTCTTCCCTTTCTACTCTCCTTTGACAGAGGGGAGGGTAAATATTCTCACCTCCTGGTAGAGCTGCGTGTGCCCAGAGTATGAGGCACCTTCACAGGAGTGGTAGAGGCTGGTGGCCTCTGGCCTCAGCACTCTGGAGCACACCATCCCAGCTTCTCTTCCCATCCAGGTAGAATGTGCCCGTGGGGTTACAAAGAAGAGAGGGGCTCCTTTCCCCTCTCCCTTCCCAGGGAGGCCCACAGGAGAGCTCACTTGGGCTGTGCATTTTGTCATTTCCACAAGAGATGAAGAAGGGGCATTCTGAGAGGCGAAACAGCTCATTGGTAGTCCTGAGAGAGAAGCCTGCCTCTGACACAGGGCTTAGCTAGTGCTGGCGCAGGGTTGGTGGGGAAGGGACAGAGCACACAGGTGTGCAGAAGGTGGCTGGGGCTGTCTGGCGAGAGCCTGAATCACGCAGAGGGAGCGTGACCTTGCCCGTAGCAGCGGGCTCTGGCCTGGCATTGGAAGGAGCCCTATACATGCTTGTTGAATTAATGAGCAAGCAGGCACCTGGAAGGAATTTGGTGCAGAAGTGAACTGTGATTAGATGTGGTGTCTTGGACAAACAACTCTGGGCGTTGGAGGCACCACCAGCAGGAGGGGGAGTTGAGGGGGAGTTTTCAGGGTTGAAATATGGACAATGACATTGAAACTTCTGGAATATGTTCAGGTAACAAGAGCAGAATGACTAAATGCTTTGTTTTGTGTACTTTCATTGAATGTATGAACAGTCCTGGTTCACTGGTCCAGAGGTAAAGAATGTCCCAACTTGATTTCCATTGAGAGAGCCTCCTTTTCCATTAAGCAACAAAGGGTAATGAGTGAGAGAGGGGGCTGGGGACACAGACCTGCCAACAGTTCCTTTATGTGCTGTTTTTATCAGGCTTATTGTCGTGAAACCAATTTTCATGTTGAAATGGCTTTTCTCCCCCTAAACAAATTGCTTCTCGTACTGTTGAATGGGATGGCAGACGTCCTCTTTGAAGATTAGCTGACTCGCTCCTCAGCCTGGGCTAAACTGTGCACCTTGACAGCCCCTTGGAGGGCCGAGTGCATGATGGGTTTGCTCTTCGCTGCTGAGTTGATTAATTTGTGCTGGGGAAGGTCTTTCCGGAGGAATTGGGTACGAGAGCAGAAGCTTTGGATTCTGTGAAACAGGATTTCCACTGTGAGACTTGAGATGGTCCTGGGAAAGTGGACCCCAGAATGGAGAGAACTGTTGTCATCAAGGCTTCTGCTCGTGTGTTGCTTTGATTTTGATCTTAAACAGAACATTTTGTTCTTATAAAGGTTAGATGTATGGAAGCATTTATAAACCAAGAAAAATATAACAGCTACCACCAACTGTCTGCAGTCATCTTGGATATCACTATTCTATGATAATTCATCACTCCACTGCAGAGTGACCCTCTCCTCCTTTGTAATTAATATGTGTTTTAGGGAGAAATACTTTGAAACTGCATAAATATCTGATCCTCATCAATCTTTCATCCCTGAGTTTTAGAATCCATTAGTGATTATTGCCGGAAGCAGTCAGGACTCTGACGGTCACCTTATGTAACCACATGATTACCATATGGCGTTTTCTTGCTCCGTCAGTCCTTCTGCATTTATCACCACTGTCCTTTGAGCAAGATGCTTTTCTGAATTTCATTTGTCATTCTTTGTATCTGTATGGACTTACCAGTTCCTATTTTTTCAATAGATTATAGTCTCTTTTGGTCTCATATTTTAATGTTGGCTATAGTGAGTCCCTGGATCTCTTTAGGCCTCACTTCATTATTCGAAATGACCATGCGACTTTCTTATTTTTTCGTTTGACAATAAATTATAAGCATTTTCCATGTCGTTAAAAATGAATGGAACTTGAGACTGTTGCACTAAGCTAAATAAGTCAGACACAGAAGGTTAAATATCACATGGTTTCTCTTATATGAGAAACCTAAAATATAAAAACACACACAAAAAAAGGAGAAATGATAAGAAACTAAAAGGCAGACTTCTGGGAGTGGGAAAGGCGATCAGGGGAGGAGGAGGCAAAGGAGAGGGGACAAAGGGATTGAAAATAATTAAGTTCAAGTCCCTAAAATAACCATTCTGTATTGCAAACATACACTAATAAAAAACAAAAACAAAACATCTATAGCACTATTTTAGAAATGACACAGTATTCATTAAATGGATTTCATGCCTCAGATTTCCCTGTCGGCGAGGTTTCCCGAGAGAGACTTTTCTCACATGCTAATGCCCTCATTTCTTCAGCCAAGGACTCCAAATGTTGTTGGAAATGGAATTAATACACAAAACAAGAGCACGTCCAGTGTATTGGAGTCTTAATTTTTTCTAGATCCTTATCTTGTAACTGGCTATGTGGTCTTTAGAAAGAGACTCTGTCTTCAGACAATGCAAGGAGTAACTTTCATATAAAAATTGTCAGCAACCTATATATAAATCATCTGGAGATGAAATATTCTATAGTAGTTAACATTCTCATTTGTCTCTCTCTGTCCCTCTCTCCTCTGCCCTGTCTCCCTCTCTCTGTCTCTCTCTGTGTCTCTGTCCCCCTCCTCCTCTCTGAGAATATACATATATGTCCTCCTTTTCTTGATGATGGCGTCTGCAGCACCAGTTGTGTGTCTGAGACACGTCTTGTCTAATCATGTTTGCTTCAGCATCAAATTCCTCACTGGCTTCTGCTAATTCATTAATTCAGCAAGTGTTTATATGCCTGCTTTCCAGTGCCAGGCCAGGGCCTGCTGCTGTGGGCGAGGTTGTACTTCCTCTTCAGTGCTCCAGGTGCTCTGCAGAAAGAGCCATGTCCTTCTACACACACACACACACACACACACACGCATGCACGCACGCACATGCACGCGGACAAATATTCAGAGATTCAAAAGTTTCAGGCAACAATAAGGACGGAAATCAAGGTAGCAGTTCCTGTTGGGATGGAAGGAAGGGAATGAACTAATCAAGTCTCTATAAGAAACTTCAAACTAGGGTATGTAAATTAAACTTCCATAAAGTCACTTTAAAAAAGACTTGAAGGAAAAATGATGAAATTATAGATTTGATAAAATGAGGTCAGAGAAACACATGTTTATTAGCCTATTCTATTTTCTGGAATCTTGCGTGTAGAATGTTTTATGACAAGAAATAAAGATTTTTGAAAGCGTGGGTGAGAATGGTAAATGCCAAATTCAGGACGGTGATCATATCTGGACTGTGAGAGGGCCAGGCTGAGGGCCGGAGACACAGCCTAGCTTGTATCTCTGATGTCTGCTTTCTTTTCCTTCTGGAAAAAACTGAATCAAAATGGCAGAATGGTAAGATTCAATACAGTTGTTGTGGGCTTGCAGGAGTTCAATATATCATTATCTAGGCTTTTCTGTATTTACAGAAAAAGACAAAAAAGCGAGAGAATAAGGGCCAACACCCCTGGATGGGAGGGAAGTAGTTGAATTAGTAGTATTCAAGGCTTGTAGCTCTGGGAGGCAGAGACTGAGCCAGGCTGGAGTGCGGCAGTCCCTGGGGAGAGCAGGCCCAGGGCAGCAAGATGAGGCAAGAGGAGCCAGAGAGGGAAGGAGGGAAAGCAGGTCCTGCGGGAAGCCTGCTGGGTGGCCCTGTGCCGTGTCCCAGCCGTGAGGACGTGTCTAAGGGAGCTGGACAGGTCTGTGGAGAGATGAATGGAGAAGGAATTTGTTTCCTAGATCTCCCTTTTTTCTCTTCCTGACTGGGCAGAATCGAATTTTCAGTTCAGTTCCTTATGCATCTGGACTGCATCCCAGAGCCCACCGGCCACCGCTGGTGAGATCCGGCTGCACGCACAGCCTGTGAGAGGCCGCCAAGACGGCGTCCCGCCTCATGCTTGTGCAGCCCTGAGGGAGTGTCATGGAGTCCTGTGGTCACAAGAGCGACAGCAAAGCAAATGGCCACCGATCGGGAGGCGGATGAAGTGGAGAGTCAGAGGAGAACCATTAAATGGGTGGTTCAGAAAAGGAGATACCTCTTTTGTGGAAGGCAAAAATGGATTTTGTTGTAGGTGAATATTCTGGGAGAAGAAGGTGAAAAATTAAAACCGTTCTTTACTGAAGACCTCTTTCTTTTCTGAGTATCAATTGGGGGCCTATATTTTTCTTTCTTTCTTTTTTTTTTTTTTAAATATATTTTAGCAGGGAATGGTGGTGCAGGCCTTAAATCCCAGCACTCTGGGAGGGTCAGGCAGGAGGCACTTCAAGTTCAAGCCCAGCCTGGGCCCTTCAACAACTTCTGTGAGCACATCGCAAATCCCCTTTATCAGCTGCTTTGAAATGTATAATTAACTGTTGTCAGCCATAGTCACCCTACTCTGCAGGAGAACATTAGAAGTTATTTCTCCTATTCTGCTGTCCTCCTGTACTGCTAACCAGCCTCTACCCATCCCTGTCCCTCAGGTAGTGCTAACAACTGTTCTACTTTCTACTTCTGTGAGATTAGCTTTTTAAAACTTCCGCATATGTGAGAACATTTGCTTGTCTTTGTCTGGCTTACTTCATTTCATATAATGTGAAAGACTGCATTTATTCCCTGAGAGGCTGGGTGGATTTGGGAGATAGGACTGGGGGTGTGAGGAGAATAATGAAGACCGTGATGGCCCACTATGGAGATGGGGTAAAGGATTGGGCCTGGCTGCCGAAGTGGCCCTGGAGATGCACAGAATGGAAAGCCTGGAGGTGATGGAGCAGGGTTGCTGGAAAGGGCAGCTCCAGGTGACTTGCTAGTTGAGTTGAGAAAGAAGGGAAGACAATCGGAGAGTAAATAGCCTGGATTAGTGCTAAGAGTCATGGTCTTGGAAAGTTGTAGAACAGGTGAGGACAAGGACAGGCTTGGAGCTATCTCAGGTCATAGTCTGAGAGTAAAATTTTGAAGCTTAAAATCTGAGAGCAGGAATTATGTTGGGTGAGGGACAAGGACCAGAATGTGGCTGTGTGTGGGTTGCTCGAGCGGCATGGAGGTAACTCTTTTAGAGAAGATAGTTAGGGTATCGAGTTCACTTAGAATAATGGCAGGAGTCTGGGACTGGAGCAAGACTGTTGATCTGATACGCAGTGAAAGTTTAAAAGCATGAAGAGGAATGAGAAGTCCGTTTAGCTGAACTCTGCATGGGAGATCAATGCTTGGTAACTGTTTTAGTGCTGAGTCCCCAGGGGAGGCCAGTTAACAAACGGGGTCAGCCATTTCACTATTGACACTAAACTGAATCATCACCGTATAATCTTGAATCCAATTACCATCCATCTTTAAAGATCTTATGTATTCCTGCTGCAAGCTTGGTTTCCTCCCATGACCCTCTGCCGGCTACTTAAGCTGTGGATATTATAGCATTTACCTCATAGTGCTGTCGTGGCCTCTTTGTGTTTCTGCCTCTCTTCTCCCTGCCTCCTCCAGAGTGCTTAAGAGCAGGGCTAGGGCTCAGTCAGTGTCACGTCCTACCCTGGCCTGGTCCCTGCCTGCCGGTGGGTGCTCCCTGCACCAGAAGGCCTGGGGCTGGGAGAAAAGCCCTCTGAGTTAGTGGTTTCCCATTTTTTGATGGTCGAGACAAGCTCTTTGATTAAGTCATTTCCAGGATTTTACCTTATCAAAAATAGCCTTCTCGCCCCATAAGTTCCTTAATAATACATGTTCCTCATAGACTATGTGGAAAATATTCATAGTCCCCCATCACCCCATCCTTCAGTAGTAACTACTATTAGTGATTTAGTGTACATTTTTACAGTCATAAATTTTATATACTTAGTTTTTTTTCCTTTTGGGTGCTGGGGATCGAACTTAGGGCCTTGTACTTGCTAGGCAAGTACTCTACCACTGAGCTAAATCCCCAGCCCATTTAGTGGAATAGATAAGGCATTAACTGGTGCAAATTTCAAACCACAGAAAAGCATGTACAGTGTGTGTCCTTTCTACCCCTGTCCTCCACATCACCACCTGACTCCCTTCCCCTGACACAGCCAGGTTACACTTTCTGGTGTATTCGTCCACAGATGCTTGCATATTTATCAGGAGTCTGTGTAGTCTTTTCACTTTTTTAAGCACAAATGGTAGCATTGGATGCACACTGTTCTGCAGCTTGCTTTTTCATTGACATCTTGCAGTGCATTCTACCTCAGGCTATAAATAACTTGCTCTTGTCATGGTAGCACACTTTTCATTCTTTGAGTGTAGCATAATTTATTTAACCAGTTTTCTGTGAATGGGGATTTGAGTCGATTCTGATTAACTGATTAAAAATAACTGTTACAGTTTTATTGTAAAAAATTCAAATACCATAAATGCTTGTGGGCTGTAACCCGGTTCTAATTTGTGACCAAGATTGATCTATACCCCCATCTTCCAGCCCTCTTCCTCTCTGTTAGTGTGAAGCAAACCTCAGACATTATATAATTTGTCTATAATTATTTTATTATGTATCTCTGAAGATATGAAGTTAAAATAACAGTATATAGATTGCCAAATTGCACTTCAAAGAGCTTCTACTAAGTCACCCCTCTCCACTAGCGTTTGAGACAGCCATTTCCCCACAGCCTTATCTGTCTCTGCAGTGTGCTATCGGACTTCTTGATTTACCTGCCTTTCTGGTGAAATAGATTATACCTAGGTACTTCTCATTTGCATTTCTCTTATTTTAGGAGTTGGGTTCAACATCGCTTTGTATGTTTAAGAGCCATTTGTAATTCCTGTCCTGGGAACAGCCTGCTTATTTTCTTTGAACATTTTTCTTTTGGTGTGTTGGTCTTTTTGTTATTAATATATGCACTTTTTTTTTAAATATGAGGGAAGTGGGTTCTATTTTGCAATCTAAGTTACAACTATTTTTATTTAGTTTCAGCTCAGTCATTTTTCATTACAGAAAAGTTTTTAATGTTTATGTAGAATTTATTAGCCTTTTATTTTAAGAGTTTTGAGTTTCATTGCCCACCAACTCTTGAGATTATAAAAATTTTTCTTCACGGTCCTTTCTACTACAGTTCAAGTTCCCTTTTATTAATCTTTGATTTTTCTATAGAGTATATTTTACTATAAAGTACAAAGTATAATTTCATTGTTATTTTCTACATATTCATTTATTTGTCCTGACATCAGTTAATGAATCCTTCTTTCCACATTGTTTGAAATGCCATCCTTGCCATATATCAAGTTCATGTATATATCATAATAATTTCCAATCTTTCTACTCTTTTCAGATGAATGATTTTGGTATCATTTACTTAGTTAATCACCTATTGTTTGTGGGTTCCTGTTTTTGTTATTATAAAGAAAGCTGTGATAACTAGCTCTATAAACAGAGCTTCGTCCACACCTCTCACTTAGGATAAATTTCTACAAATCAAACTGCACAGGCAGAGTAAGAGCACTTAAATATGTTTTTCTTATGGAAACTGTCAGACATACTCAAAGGAGATAGGGAAGTATTAACCCTGAGGACCCACCACGGAGCTCCAGTGGTTTTTTCAAAATTCTCTTGGTCATATTTGATATGTTGCCCTGCGGCTGACAGTTTCTCCTGGAGAATGATGAAGCAAAGTCCAGTATCACATCCTTTCACTCATAATTAGCATATTCCCAACTTAGGTCAGCATATTTCTCTAAATTAAAGTTTTACGATTATCTAAAAATACCTGTTTTAGAGTTGTTCTAACCAGGACCCGACATCCATATTTTGAAGACCTTTGCCGCTTGCTGTTCAGTTGTACTAGTTTATGTTTCTACCGGCAGCGTGTGAAAGCTGCTTTACCTCCCTGCTTCGTCAGCCCAGGCCCATGGTCCATCCAGCGAGCCTTGCTGACCTTCTCACAGATGCTAGATTCAGAATGCTTGGCTGTCCCTGACTTCTCTCCTTTCCTCACACCCCAGACACCATCTTTAGGACGTCTGTACTGACTGTATCTTCTGATCCATCCAGAATCCAACCACCTCTCCCCTCCCCTCTTGCGTTGCTGACATCCTCTTTCACCTGGACCACTGCAGCAGCCTCTCACTGCCCCTGAGTTATCCCTGCATCCCTCAGGCATCCGTCTGTATCTACAGCTGACCATGGCACATTGCCGCGGCTCCTGCCTCATGCAGAGTAAAACCCAAAGTGTTGACAATGGCTGCTGAGGGGTTACCTGATCTGCTTTCCCACCTGCCCTGTCAGGGCTTCCAGGCTGTGTCTTTCCTGTCTGCTTATCTTCCTCGTCCTGTGTCTCTGCCATTGCTGCCTGATACCAGACCCGCATCCGCTTTGTGGTTCAGCACTGATGGTTCCCTTGTCCTCAGCACCCTTCCCTAGATGGCCCGCGGCTGCCGCCCAACCTCAGATCTGTGCTCTCTCACTGCAGCACAGCTGCCCTGGCCTCTGTACTTGAGTTGTAACCTGCTCCGCTGGTCTCCCCATAGCTGTGCAAAGCTGAGCCCTTCTCTGTTTCTTCATTTCCTTAGCATTCATCACTTGCTTACACGCCACGTGCTTGGTTTTGCGGAGTGTTTGTGTGAAATGTGGGTGCACAGCGTCAGAGATCTCGGTTCCTCTCATGTCAGGTTCTAGTTTCTAGAACAGGGCCTGGCACATGATAGACATTCAGCACATGTTTATTAGCTGAATAGGAATGTAACAGACGAAACATGGCCTACTACACTGATACTCATTTGCACAAGAAAATGGACAGTAAAAAAATACTGCTCGTGAAAAAAATGGACAGTGAGGTGGAATTCTTTGTTACCTCATTTTTAGCTATCTTTATTTTTCCCTCTGCAAAAGTCAGTTTGTGTGTTTTTGTTGTTTTATTGGGGCATTCTGATAAAACCTATTAAATAGCAAAGATTATCCCTCCCTCTATCGTATTGCAATTCATGTTTATTTTTTTAAGTTTTTTTTTGCCTTCATGATTTTTCTCTGTTTTTAAAAATGTTTCAGTCAGTTTGCCTTCAATTCTTGTTTTGAAAGATCTTTTGCTGTCTAATTATTATTTTAATTCCTTCTACTTTATTTCTTTCTTTACTTATTTATTTATGGTACTGAGAATTGAACCCAGGACCTTTGCACTGAGCTGTATCCCTAGCCATTATTATTATTAATTATTATTATAATTATTATTTTATTGTTTTGAGACAAGGACTTGCTAAGTTGCCCAGGCTGGGCTCAAACTTGTGATCCTCCTGTCTCAGCCTCCCAGAGTGCTTATGTGTGCCCTTGCTGGGTTATAGGCATGAGCCATCACATCAAGCTTGATTTCTTCTACTTTTTAATTTTTCAAAAGTGGATTTGAGCATGTGGTGTGATACACAGTTGCAACCCATTTTTTTCCAAGTTCTGCATGGGTTATTGCAGCCCATATATTGCATAATCCTTTGTTTCTCCGATGGGTTGCAGTATTGCCTTTATCAGCCTGTGCTTCATTGTGAACCAGGAAACCACAGAGAAACCTGCCCTGTGGCTTCTCGCAGTCAACTTCTCTTTAGGAGAATTTAGGGTGATTTGTGTGCACGAGTGTGTGTGTGTGTTTGTGTGTGCACTCACATGTGCGTGCGCGGGGGCACTTGCATGCTCCGGAGTAGCTGGCTTTTTCTCATGTAACTCTGTTAGAACTGAATTTCTGGGTAGAATTCCTAAAGCAATTATTTCCCTCTGCTGAGCCGCCCTTTTAATATTGGAGGGCTGGATAAGGTCAGTCTGTCTTGGCTGATTTCAGACTTATTTCCCAAGCTGCAGCTGGGGTGAGGCTTTGAAAATAGTCTTTTCAAAAGGTGCAGAGTTATTTCGATAGAGAACCAGCATGTTAAAACAAAATGAGAGAGTTGGCAATTTAAGCAAGTAAATTGCTTCCTATTGATAATGGGATATTTATGCAGCCCGCAGCGGAGAACAGTTTCTCTCATATCAATAAAAGGCCCTTTATCAGTTATCAGGGAGGCCAAATGGACTGGGAAAGAATGTAGCAGGGAAGCAGGAGGGCGGGTTTGCAGCAGCAGTGTGGTAAGCTGAGGCAGGAGCACCTCCCTGGCCTCCCCTGAGCTGCTGTGATTCTCCGCCCATGCCTTTTTCCTCTCTGCACTTTACCCTCAAGGCATCTGAAATTTCAGTTACTGCCTTTTTGCAGGCAGTAACTCCAGACTCAGTTGGTGGGGAAATTAGGAGCGAGACTCCAGCCACGTGTGTGTGTGTGTGTGTGTGTGTGTGTGTGTGTGTGTGCCTTTGCACATGGGAAAAGGACAAGGTGAATACAAGTTCAAAGTGAAAAATCACATAACAGAAGGGGAATTCTTTCTTGGATCAGAATCAATTCCTCCGACTCCCACCATTTGTCATTTTGCCCTGAGTCTTGCTGCCATGAATTATTGGGCAGATAAATTTCTGTGTATTTTTTTGTTGGTTCTATGGGCTGAGCTGCCCAAGGTAAGTTTTCTGCCAGCTATGGGCAGCTGCAGGTCTTCTGGGCCTTGTTTTAGGCCTTCAAGCCGTCTTGATCTAAGATGCTCCACAGTGGATGAATGACTGATGTCAAACTCAACACGTGTGATTGTCACTGTGCTCTTTTTCCTTGGGAACTGTCCATAACCCCAGTTGGTGTCTGTGGCAGGAAGACATTGCCTGCCTCAGCCTCCTCCCTCAACTGTGGCTGAGTTTGTCCCGGATGGTGGGGGCCAGTGGCTTTGGGCTGGAGGTGCTGCTGGGAGGTTTTAGGCCTGCAAGGCCCAAGTCTGTCACCCAGCAGGTGCTATAGTTTAAGGCTGCTAGGCTCATGGGAGCTACAAACTGTATCCTTTGAGAATGTAACCACCCCCGGTGACATAAGACGGATGGCTGTAGGTAGGCAGTTGTACCAGGGTGAGTGGCATGCTCTGTTTGATGGCAGTGAGCAAGAGGAACTGCTCAGTAAGTATGGAAGGTAGGAAACCACACAGTCCTCAGAGGAGGAGTGCTGTGGGAGTGCATCACTCCAACAGGGATCTAGGGTGTCCTGATCAGGCTGGGAAAGTCTACAGGTGGTAGAGAGAAGGGAGTTTGCCTGACAGTCACAGTGAGATTAAGTGCGTGTCCCTGGGCGAGGCTAGGCTTCTGAAGTCCTGAGCCATTCACGGGTAGGGAAATTAGTGTAGCAGAACATTAACAAACAGAAGAAAAGAAATAGGGTACAGAACATCAGCCTGCAAGGCATCTAAAAAGGGTGTGAACTGTTTCAAGAAGCATTTGGTTTGTTAAAGAAAATCCAGAGCTGTGTAGTACTTAAAGCAATAAAAGTAGATTTTATTCAGGAACTATTGCAGTAAGGGAAAAGAGACATCAGAATAAAACATGGCTCTACTCTGAATACAGCATGGGCAGGTGGAATTTCATGGCCAAGGGGAGGATGAGGCTATTCCGAAGAGGAGACATCAGGAGTGAGAGGATTCTGGCTGAACTGACTGTATTAGTCGCTTTTCCTGTGGCTGGGACAGAATACCCAGCACCTGCAACTGAAGGAGGAGAGGTTTTGTTTGCCTCGATGGGCTCAGTCCATGTTGGCTGGCTCCAAGGCAAAAAAAAAAAAAGGCATAGTGGAAGGCAACTGTTCATTTCATGAAGGCAGGAAGCAGACAGAGAAGGGAGGAGCTGGAAATAAGGATACAGCACACTCTTACAGGTCACGTCCGCAGGGACGACCTCCAGGCTCACCTCCTAACGACACACTCAGCTACACAATCTCCAGTGAGTGTAGTGCGTACGTGATTCAGGCAGACTTTCCTGGGACTTTTTAGGTCTGAGCCAGAACGCTGACCTGGAGGAAACTGAGGAAATGTCAGGCAAGGAGAAAAGTCCGTCAGGTGGGAGAAGAGTCCAGACTCTGACCACGCCCCACCTCCAGACGGTGAAGGGAGGCTCACTGAGCCGGCCTCTTGGGTTGTCTTAAAGAGCTCTGCTAGGAGGCCTTCTCCCTCCGCGCAACTCGTTTTGTCTCTGGTTTACTTCTGGAACTTGGAGTTTGCTCTTCTGGCCTCCATATCCCTGTTAAGTCCATGATTTTATTTTCTCGGGTGCTGATTATTTTCTGATCTCTAGATTTTAACTTTTATGTACTAAAAACAATGCGATTTAATGAAGAATTGAGTGTATTGATTATGGTCATGATATTCACAGATAAATTCCACTTCATTTCCTGCTTGCAGGCACACCCAGTATCGCCTTCTGTGCTGAATGGTGCGAATCTTACTTTCCGTCTTTGGCAATTGGCCTACTTTTCCCTGAGAAAGTGTTTGCTGCTGTGTGAGAAATGGCTGCTTTTGGGAAGCAGCACCTGGCCCCTCTCCTGTTGCTGTGGAGTTTGCTGGACCACGAGCTGGTCTGTCTCCTCCCAGGACAAACAAGACAGCATCTAGACACAGCCCTGGCTTCCTCTCTGGCCAAACTCTCCCTTCCCTGGCAGGAGTCCCCTTCCTCTCCCTGACCCTCAGCTCCCTTGCCTGTGTCCACATGCTTGCTGTGGCCCCATGGGCACGGGTCTTCCCGGGCACCTTCTTAGAGTGAGGCTCTGGCCAGTGTGGGGTCCACTCAATCAGTCACTGTCACACTACAGGTCTTTCCAAGATACACAGTAGCCCCCTACCATCTGGGGTTGTGTCCCAGGATCCCAGCAGATGCCTGGAGCCACAGGTAGCACTGAACCCTGTATATGTGATGTGATGGAAAAATACAGCAGTGTGCAGTAAAAGGCACCTTGCTGTGAATCCCCCTCAACATAGCCCGCCCCGCCCCAGGAACACACTTGTCCCATCATTCTTTTTTTTTTTTTAAAGAAATCTTTTAAAATATTATGTATGTTCAGTAACAGTTATAGACTATAGTTTAGCCTTTATTAATGATTCAAATTCTGGATTTAAGATTAAGAAAACTGAATTTTATTTTATTTTACTTTTGGGTGCTGGGGATCGAACTCAGGGCCTTGTGCTTGCTAGGCAAGCGCTCTACCGCGGAAGCTCTCTTTCATGAGTGTTTTTAGTTGTGTCATCATGGTTGCCTCAATGTCCTGAATCAGTTCAATATGTTTCTCTTTCATGGTCATTTTGACTTTGGGGAATAGCCAGAAGTTGCATGGTGCCAAGTCTGGTGAGTAAGGTGGATGATGTTTTTAGGAGCTGGTCTTTCTGTTGGACGACACTCAGCAGTGGCATTCACCATATTTCTGATCAGTACTTGCAAAGACACATGAAAGAGGACTTTTGAACTGCTCCCAAAAGTGGCAAGAATGGTGGGGTAAGTGTATTATTCAAAGTGAGGGGGAGTATTTTGAGAGGGATTAATGCCTATATATCTTTTACTATAGTAATTTAAACATTCACTGGATATTTTGCCCACACCTCATATAGTGTTTTTTTCTACACATACATACCAAGGAATAGTATGTATTGCAAACATGTACAGAAAAATAGAGAGAAGGGAATCAAGAGATAGATGATGCGAAGAGAGAGGGAAGGGAAAGATGAAAAAAAGAAATTAGGATGTGTTATGTACATGTACCAATTCCCCACAAGGAATGTAAACATTATGTACTATAAATATGTACTAATAAAAAGTTAATTAAAAAATGCAGACACACAAAACAGTTTAAAAAATTTATATTGAGGTTGGATTTAGCTCAAATGGTAGACCACCTGCAAGGCTCTGAGTTTGATCCCCAACATCCTTCCTTCCCCCAAAAGTTTATCTTATAAACTAGGCACAGTTAGAGATTCATAATAATAAGTAATAATAAAATGGAGCAATTATAACAATATGTTTTAATAAGTCCTTTATAAGTTATGAGTTATTTATTTATATGTGATATTTTCCAACCATGGTTGACTGAGGGTCACCGAAACTGCAGATAAGTGGGGACTATCTAATTCTGAATTGTCCACCTTTCCGTGAGCTTGCCTTTGAGATGACTTGGATTTTAAACTTTGGGAGCTGAGGCCCGTGTGATAGCTAGGTGAAGGGTATGTCTTGTAGGAGCCTGGGTTTCTGTGCCTAAATTTGACAGGACACGGAGGAGGGTGTAATAGATACTACCTTTATTTGTGGGGGAGGGACTTGTCCATAATATGTATTAAGTGGCTTAGAAATGTTCCAGGCCTTTGATCCAGTAGTTCCATTCCCTGGAAGTCACCCTAAGGAAGTGACTGTCAAAATTCATGACAGTTTAAGGTTTTTCTTTTTTTCTTTTTTTTTTGATGGTGGTACAGGGGATTAAATCCAGGGCCTCAAGCATGCTAAATAGACACTCTACCACTGAGCTACACTCCTAGCCCATATGATAGTTTATGTGCAAGGAATTACATTTCAGCATTGTTTATAATTAGAAATTATCTAAATCTTGAACCAGGAGTTTGTTGAAATCAGCCTGCTGCAGCCATATTTTGGAATATCAATTAGCCATCAAAATTGTGTTTTAAAGACTCATGAACAATAAGGAAGATTGAAATGAAAGTGAAAATGGGATAGAAAGCTGTAGGGAAAGCATGATCCCAATTTAAGAGTGTATATTTAAAGTTGGGAGTGGTAGCACCCCCGTAATCCCAGCACTCCGGGAGGCTGAGGCAGGACAATAGGAAGTTTGCCATCTGGGCTCAAAAAAAAAAAAAATTTTACAAAAGGGACAGGAGTGTAGCTCAGTGCAGAGGCCCTGAGTTCAGTCTTCAGTGGTATTAAAAAAAAAAGTATATTTAAAAGTTTGGAGTAAAATGCCTATCTTAATCACATTCTCATCACTGGGATGAAATACCCAACACCCACAACTGAATGGAAGAGAGGTTTATTTTGGCTCATGGTTTTAGAGGATCCAGTCCATAGTTGACTGGCTGTGAGGCAGGAAGGGCATGACAAAAGCATCTGTTGGAGGAAAGCTGCTCACATCATGGTGACCAGGAAGCAAAGAGAGAAGGGAAGAGCTGTAGAGAGAGACACACCCTTCCGGGTCACGCCTGCAGTGACCACCTCTTCAGACCAGACCCTGACTCTGACAGTAAATTTGTGGATTAATCCACTAATGAGTATCGCAGCCCTATCATCAGATCACTTCTTGAAAGCCTTATCTCTGAATACATGAGCCATTTGGGGGACATCCTAGCTCTAAACCATAGCAATGCCCCAGTGTATTAACACTGATTATGGCTGACTGGTGCACATGGTTGATTACTTTCTGTATGTATTTTGGGAGCATTTTTCAAAAGAAGTGTCAATTAATGTATAACCGGGAAAATACAGCCTTTCCTCTGATCTTGGAGAGGCACCTCCTGCTGTCCCTGTCCTTGCAGTGGGGCCCCAAATCCCTTGGAAACAAAGAGAGCTGCTGTATTTTTCCCAGACACCCTCCTCTCTCTCTCCACTCATCATCTGCTCAGGAAGTGGCCCTGGGAACTTGTCTCCTGTCATTTTGTGTAGAGACCCTCCAGTATCCCTCACTCTCATTCATACTCACCTCCAACCTAACCACCTCCTTCCAGCCCTGCTACAGGCATCCAGTCTGTCTCTGGCTAGTGTGGGCTTTCTTTGTCAATATCTGGTCTGATGTGCCTTGTTCTTTTACCATTGGGGAATTTTTCATTAGCGTTAACTTACCTGGCATGCCAAAATCACTTTAGCTTTATCTCTGTGTGTGGGATGGGGGCAGTGTAAAATGTGGGGACAGATTTACTCTGGACTAATTCTGAAATCCTCAGAAATGCCCGTAGGTTTCTGACTGTGCCCTCTAGCTTAAGAAAGAAATTATGATTTTTCATGACCCAAGATCCTTGTCTTTGCTGGTATAACTTCACCACCTAATAAGTTAATGAAATGCTCATCTTTCAACATTCCAGCTAAAAGGGAAGGAGTTGTGTTTGTTTTTCAGTTAGAGGTACAGTTTTGGCCATGAAGTAACGAGAAAGTCCAGGAGCTCCGGGATGCCTGAAGTCCACAGTTGTCACCAGACAGCTGATCCACCAGCTTTGAGCCTTTTCCCTCATGCTGCTCGCAGGGCACCGAGTCCCCCTTTGGCAAGATGCTGGCTGGCCAAGATGAACCAGGGAACCAGGAATTTGTTGTACTTACAAATTTATAGGAATTTTGTTCAAGTCTGGATTCTAACTTTGATCACAAATGCGGTGATTACTCATAGGTTAATACTGAATGTTTAAATTAAAAAAAAATCTTTTACAGTAAAAAACGTATGGCCACTCTCGAAATACTCCCCTCACTTACCCCGTCATACTTGCCTCTTTCCGAAGCAAGGCTGGAAGTCTTCTTTCACGAGTGTGCTGAGTTGTGCTGTCGCGGCTGCCTTGATATCCTGAATTGATTCAAAATGTTTCCCTTTCATGGTCATTTTGACTTTGTGGAAGAGTCAGAAGTTTCAGCGTCCCAGATCCAGTGAATAAGGTGGATGAGGACACACCTTAATGTGTTTAAGAGCTGGCCTTTCCATTGGATAGCACTTAGCAAAAATATTCACTGTATTTTTTTTGTCACATCTTATAAAGACACTTACAAAAAAGGACTTACCGAACTGCTTCAGAAAGTGGCAAGAATGATAGATAACTGTGAAAAGAGGGAGTATCCTGAGGGGGATTAATGGCAGTGTCTTTATTGTGATAAACTTTAAAGGAAAATTTAAATATTCACTATATATTTCGATCACCCTTGTAGGTGTTGAGCGAGGGGCAGCCGCTATTCCCAGCCTGTCCCTCTGCAAGACTCCCCCCAGCAGGGGCCAGAATCCCCAGCTCAGTCCCTTCTTCCTCCCTGGCCCTTGTCTCCCCTTCTAGACCCTCGCTGGGACCTCAGTGGCTCTGAGCCCAGCTCTCAGCCTCTTCCTAGGTCTCTGAAGCCTCCCCTCCTCCTCAACTTCTCTATTCCCGGAGGTTGATTTAATTTTTCTCTCCTCCTACTCCTATGTGTCTTTTTCCCCTCAGGGTAGATTTTATTTTATTTTTTTATTTAAAAAATTATTTTAGTGGTACATTTTAGTTATACATAATGATAACATTCATCATAGGGAATTTGTATCTGTACATGATATATCTTACTGCTTTTTTTCCCCATTCCCCTTCCCTCCCTTCAACTCCTCCTCCCTCCTTATTTACAAAGCTTTGTTTCCATTTTTTTGTCCTATTCTTTTTTTTCTTGTCTCTCCATTCCTTTCACCCTCTCCCTCCCTTGTTCCCCTTCCCTTCTGTACAACTTCTTCTCTTTCCCAATATAATACATTTTACACTTTTGTTTCTCACACCAGAGAAACAATATGGTACTTAAACATGTGTTCAGGATATATTTTAAAGTCTTTAAACTTTCTAAAATCCTTTGTGAAACAAGATTCCATTCAAACAAACAGACAAATTCAGGAAGTGACTCCAGGCCTGAGCTTCCCAATGTGGCTCTCTTGGGTCTCACCACAGCCATCTTGTGAGCATGGAGACGCATCCTCACACCTCAAATAAGGAACCTAAGAGTGAGATGCCTTGATCCTTGCGAAAGTATGCCAAGAAAAAAAATGGAGTCCTAAAAGTGAATTCTGCAAAGCTGCATCATATCCCTGTCCCCCATTTCTGTGGCCTGTCACAGGGCGGGTGTTTTCAAGGCAAGAAGGCTCATAGCCCATCTGTGTCCTCTTTCTAGTACCCTTCTTTCCTCCTCTGGCGTCCTGGCTCTTTGCTCTTGGAGTTCTGTCTTCCATGTTCCCTAATTATTGAAACCAGTTGGCTTTATTTTTCTGACTGATTGATTATAATTAAATTGGAACTCATTCATGCTCACCCCTCACTAGGATTGAACCAGTGTTTTATATCCAATTACCATCATTCTGTGACCAGATGCGATGGGTTTCCCTTCTGGCAAGTGCCAAGCCAATGAGCACAAACAGAAGACAAAAATATGGAGAAAACGTTATTAGCCTTAGCAAGAGGTCTCCAGGGTCTTCTGCAAAGGGAAGATGCAGTCCCCAAACAAAGGAAGCGCGTGTATTTTATTCCGAGAACCTGTATGCATTTGTGTAGAGAAGGACTTTAGGGGCAGGCCCATCCCTGAGTGTGTTAGTTAAGGTGTATGCTTTTGAGCATGCATAGTTCAAGGCTAAGTTCATAGTTCAAGAAGAAGAAAAGATGTTTTCACATTTCTGGACATGTTCTACTTAAGGTCACAGAGCAAGTGTCAGAGGTTAAGATGGCAGACCAAACACTCCAGAGCATGCTCAGTTTAGGGTCATGGAAAGATGGCAGACACACATATAAATGCTTCCGGGCTGAAACAAAAGAGAAGATATTTTGAAGGGACGCTAATGTAGGAGTTTGCCCTTAAAGGTGCCTGCCTAACTTATTGGCTAACAATTCTGTCCCCATTTTCCATTGTCATCGTACTTTCAGCATCTTCTGTCTCTCGAGTCTAGCCAGGTGTATCCATCTGATTGCCTGAAGTGGCCACCTGGGTGACACTTAGGTCCCTGTACTCAGTGTGGCCCAAACCTCATTCCCTTCCCTGCTGAAGGCCTGCATTACCATCTGAATTTTCTAGGTTACTCTCCTCACTCTTTCCCGTCACGTAAGCTAAAAACTCCAGTGTCTTCTTCAGCTTCTCCTCTCCCAAATGTGGATACCAGAGCCTGCCCCGAGCAGCATCTAGCCCACCTCAGAAAAGTCCTCGTCCCCAAGGGCCTCCGCCAGGCTGCAGACTTGGCTCCAAGCTCATCATCTTCCCCTTCTGTTCTGTGACAGCTGCTCATTTCTTGTCCCTCTTGTCTCAGCTGCCTTGATGGCAGAACCCTTGGTTTAAAAATCTGACTTTTAAAAAAATTTAAAATCTCTGAGGGCTCCTTGTGGTCTACATCCGAAGACACAGACGTTAATCATTAAAGACCAAAGTATAAATATTTTAGTGTTTGTGGGCCAAAGTCTGTGTTACACATATTCCTTTCTACCTGTGTAGCATTGAGCTGTAGCCAGTAGACAAGCCAAGCAGATAATGTGTAAATGAATGGGCACGATTGCATTCCAATAAAGCTTTATTTATTTAAAAAAAAAAAAAAGATGGTGGACCAGATTTGGGCACAGACCATCCTTTCCCAACCCCTAGTCCAGAGGCTCAGAACAGTACTTCTCTACCCTCATCTCCCAGCACGTGGACAGCAGTGTAGACATGTGCATGACATGGCACACTGTCTTTATTCCTTCCTTAAGATTCGAAAGATTCACATGTGACCTGCAACAAGTGACCTTTCTGCAGAGTGTCTCTCCATCCCGTGGACTCCTGTGGGGTTAGTGCAGACTCGTGTCATTGCATTTGTCATTCTTGCTTAGGGACATCTGGTCACCTCTCTGTCTCTAACAAGTATTAGCTTCTCCCATGCTGGAGAGTTTCTTTTGCTATCCGTTCTAGCATAGCATCTGGCATATAAAAGTAAACAGCAACTGTTTGGGAAGGAACGGCCATATTAATCATCTTCAAATACTCATTTTCAGCTTCCTTATAGAAAGTGGAAACCCTTCCAAATTTCTTTAATCATTGGCTCAATCCCTGCCTTATTATTTCCTCAGAATAAAGACTTCCAGGTCCTTATCTTACATTTTCTGGTACATTTGTCTTGGTTTCTAATAATTGTGTTGCCTGGCCTAGCTGAACTTCATCTGTCTCCAGGTTTGCAATTTCCCAATGGTGTGTACCATCAGCATGCCTCTCTTTGGTTAATAGAGTCATCACTTAATGCACTTAAAACCCACGTTCTTCCTGAAGATACACTTGTGACGAGTAAATGGATTTTGTATCTCACAGAGACTGAGCTATGAAATATTGTTCTTCTTCATTACTCATTTGAGCTTGTACATTACTACTGTAAATTTCGGGCAGATTCTTCAGCGCCTGAACACAGCCAGCTAATATAGACTGGCCGGCGTCTGCTGCCTGCGTGGTGAGTCTGTCGTTGCTGTGGCAGCTGTGCCTTTGTTGTAGTTCCTGCCTGAACTGTCTCCATCCCTCAGAAGCCTCCTGGTGCCGAGGCCGGGTTCTCAGAAGGTGCCGGGTCCGGATGCTGGTAACACCAGAGGTGGATGCACATATATTTTAAGGAACTCGAGTTATTGCATAATGAGAGATGATCCCATTCTTGAGCCCAAGAGATTATTTCATCCAAGGCCTTGCTTGGCTCAGAACCCTGCACGTCGCTCTGGGGAGGAGAAGGGCCTGGACGCCTGTGGGAATGCAGACTTTGGTTCCAGAGCATTCTGCGGACGGTGACCGGGTTCCTTCTGTCAAAGGATGTCTCGCTTTGTCTCCTTTCAGACTCCACACACTGACCTCTGGGCAGATTCCTCTCACCATTCCCAACACTGTGGCCCACAAAGGCATCTTGGAGATGGAGGAATTGTGATATAGTGTCTAGTGTGCATGTGTGTTGTGTGTGTGTGTGTGTGTGTGTGGCGTGAAATCGAGAGATGAAACTGAAAGACCAGACGCACAGTGTGTTTCCTGAATTCTGAAGCACGAGGGACTTTCGCCCAAGGGGGTGTCCATTCCAGCCAAAAGCAGACGATCCTGGCTTGCTCCCGAGAACTGGATCTGTGATCCTCACTTTCCAAGCGTGGAAAGGTGGCCAGAGCCCACTCCTGCCGTGAGAGTCTTCCTGAAGATGCAAGCAGAGGGGTCCTGCCTGCTCCAGCATCGCTGCCAGTTTTATGGGCACGCTTCTCACTCCCTGTTCTGCTATTAAAAATAAAATGAGGCACACATCGTATGTCTGTTTCACACTGCAAGAACCATTTCCTTCTAATAAGCCTCTGCTCTGCTTGGGCTTTCCTTCCTCTAGGAAGATCCAATTTCCAGAGGTTCCCATTATAGATTTCTGGTTTTGTAGCTTGGTTTTTCCCCTTCTCTGCTACTTCGAACAAAAATAAAGTTAGTATCTGCCTCTGCACATGCATACACACACATGCACATACACAATTTCTGTATGGCAGAGCCAGGCACAGATATTCTATGCAAATAGAGAAGGACAGCTTTGGCCTACTTACTGTGGCCCACAGGAAACAGAACCCCGGGTTGGTATGATATGTGCCTCCCCTGCCCTGGACTGGGCTGGCAGAAGGCCATCTGGTTACATCCTGCAGATAAAAGCAGGCCATGGGCATTCTAGGCCTTGAAGAAACAGGGCCCTTCACAGCGGGCAGTCCTGGAGTAAGCTCTCCTTCTCCCCCAAGCTCTTCTTGGATCTTTGACTTGCCAAATCTAGAAGTCTAAGGTGAAGCAAGGCTGGCAGCAGCCTAGACAGACCAGGGAGGCGGTGGAAGGCACAGGAGCCGTGGTCCTCATTTCCAAGCCAGGTTCTCCGAGACCCTCAATGAGACCCTTGTAGGATGTACAGTGTAAAAGTGCAGGGTGACGTTCACAATAAGATCTGGAGCATGAAGAGAGACCATGGGGACAAGGCTAGGCCCTGTCAGCAGAGTGAACCGTGTGCCGGTGCTGTCACCAGCCCAGGCCGCTCGGGATTGGGTCAGAAGGATGACGACCTGGGAAGGAAGGCTTAGAGAAGGAAAGGCAGGGCTCAGCCAGCTGCTGCTGTCGGACTGTCCCCAGCTACAGCCCCTGCCCTGACCTTGTCCCCTGTGCATGGCACGCCTGGCCCCAGAGTAAAACCTTCCTATTGAGGTCGGAAGCAGATCAAACCTTACCCATTTTTCAGAGGCAGAAATTGAGGCTGAAGGGACGGGTTGCCCAAGTCAGTGGGCAGCCTCGTGACCCTCCGGGGGGGCCGTCTCTGAATCGTCTCATCCATGGGGTGTGGGGTTCGGGCTGCATGAGGCTGTGGTGTTCCCTCCAGTGTTCCTGAGTGCTGTGTACTGTGAGCTCCAGGGGAGCAGTGGCTCTGAGCTGTTTCTGGGACATCTGGAACAGCGCATGAAAACACACGGCTGCTTTAGGGAATCTTGGGCATATGTGTGTGGATGAGAAAAGCCTAAAAATCCAGACAAACTTCTTGATTCAGAACTTGTACTGGACTAAAATTTGTTTTTGTTCTGTCCATAGAAAGAAAGGGGGCGGTTTGAACAGGAGATTAACAGGGTACGTAAGAGAACACGGGCTTCCTGTTCTTCTTTTTAAGACACTTTAATGATGTTCACAGATCCACAGAGAGGAGGCTGGTAGGACCTCAGGGATCCTTGCAGCCAACCCAGCTCATTTTACGCATGAGCAAACAGAGGCCTTTGGGTTTGGCTGTGGACCTAATTAGCTATTACGCCTGGCTGGGAGCCTGGGGTCCCGGCTCGCAGGCTGGTCTTTGTCTGCTGGAGCCCGCACACATTCACTGAAGGCATTCAGCATGGTCAGGTTACTCCTAATGGGTGACCCTTACCTGTTCAGACTTAGCACCATCAGACAGCTGTCTGTCTAGCAGCTCCTGCAGCCCGTGGGTGGGAACATTCAAAGATGGAAAGAAGGTATGAGGAGCTTACCTCTCAGTTTCTATGTATTCGTGGTGTTTGTTTCTAGCTGGGGCGTGTGAGACATTGTTCGAAAGAAATGAACGACCTCCTGTACCATCATCAAAGAGGGATATAACATGGCTGTGGTGAGCAAAGACGTTTTTGTGGAGTACAAGGCCCCTGACTTGGCCTTGAAGAATGGAACGATTTTGCCAGGGAAGGAGGAGGGAAAGTTGTTTCAGGTGACAGTGCTGGATCAGACAGTGCGTAATGTGAAACAGCCCGTGAAGCTATCAGGATCAAATCCCTGAAATTTATAAATGTCTTTTTGGAAAGAGGTCTTTGAAAAGGTGATTAAGTAAAAGATTTTGAGATAGGGAGATTATCCAGGTGGTTCTTAAATGCAAGTATTCATATAGGAGAGAAGGAGAGGGAGATTAGGGGCAGAAGATTATAGAAGGCAGAGGGTGGAATGATCCCGCCACAAGTCAAGGAGTGCTGGCAGCCACCAGAAACCAGAAGAGGTACAGACAGGATTCCCCCTTCATCTGCTAGGGGCTCACAGCTCCTCACGCACCTTGAATTTGATCTAATAATGCTGATTCCAAAAGAATTAATTTCTGTTGTTCCATGACACAAACTTTGTGGTCATTTGCTACGGTTGGCCCAGGATACTAATACAAAGAGGAAAGAATAAAACGCGTGTAGGAAAGAGTGTGTAGGTCAAGATACCTTCCAGGAGTGCAGTCAGATATTTAGAGAGCCAGTAAGTAAATGGATTGGGGTCAGGTGTCTTAGTTAGCTTGAGGAGGGACAGTAGGTTTCTGCATGTTCCTTACAGTCCTGATTGGAATACAGAGCCGAGGTAGAGACTCATGGTGCCTACTGGATTATCTTTATCTCCCAGTGGCGCTTAATACTATGTAATAGGAAGTCAATGCCTGCTGAACGCCGTGGTGAATATTGGCAGCCGCCGTACCTGGGTGGACTGGAGAAGCGTTAAGGGTGCTGTAGGGCTGGTGTGCTCAGAAATGACGGAGGAACCTCTCGTCTTCACTCTGCGATCTCAGTTCCCCGTGCCGGGTGTCGCTGGGTGTGATGGGTTGAGGAATAAGGGACTCGAGTGGGATTCAGAGCATCCCTGGCAGGGGTGAGAGGTCGGAGGATCTCCTGCAGCGTGAGATGGGCCTTATTGATAGCAGAGTTAAGTTCTCTGCCAGACTCGGGAAAGTGATTAAAGAGACCTTTTGAGCTTTTGTGACACTCTTATTGATCTGAGGTTGTTTAGAGCCATAAAACAACTGTAAATTAGAGGAATGAAATAAAAACAGCAGGATACTTAACTCCTATCCTCTTTGAGGTTGAAAAAGCTTTCCACACAGTTTCTGTAGCAGCGGGGACCTGAAATATGTCTTCAAGTGGGGAATCTCATTCTTTCCGCCTGGGGGCCAAGAGACAGTCTTTGCCGCAGCCTCAGCCTTGCTAAGAAAGTGCCCTTGGCTGCAGGACTCTGCTGGGACCTTCAGCTAACTGTGCCTGCTCCCTTCTTTTTTATTTTCCTCCTTCTCTTTTTCCTTCTTTTCCCTTCCTTTCCCTTCCCTCTCCTCTCCCCTCTCTCTTCTCTTCCCTCTTTTTCTTCTCTTTTCTTTTACGTCGTGGTACTGGGAGTAGAACCCGGCCCTGCACATTGAGCTACTTCTTTAGCTGTTTTCTTAAGAGACAGTATCTCGCTGAGTCACTGAGTTGCTCGGGGTAGGCTTGAATTTACAGTCTGCCTGCCTCAGCCTCCCAAAGTACCAGGATTACAAGCGTGGACCACCTTGTCAGCTCACGTTTCCTTTTTTCTCTCTCTCCTTTTCTTTTGTTCTTCATTTTGCCTTTCTTTTATCTGACTAGAGGGCTTCATTTTATTTTGTAGCAGTAGAGATTGAGCCCATGGCCTTACACATACTAGGCTATTGCTCTACCACTACATCCCCAGCCCTTAAAAAGTTTTTTTTTTAGATAGAGTCCTGCTGAGTTGCCCAGGCTGGCCTCACACTCAAGAGCCTCCTGCCTCAGGCTCCTGAGCATCTGGGATTACAGGCCTGTGCCACCATGCCTGTCTTGAAGGGTTTTAATATATCGTATTCATTAAAGTGGTAGAGTTAAAATATAGTCACCGAACATGTCAGTTTGATGAAGCCAGTCACATGACCACTGGACTTTGCCTTTTCCTTGTAGAAATCCGAGAGGCCTTTCGAGTTCTGGACCGAGACGGGAATGGCTTCATCTCCAAGCAGGAGCTGGGCATGGCCATGCGCTCCCTGGGGTACATGCCGAGTGAGGTGGAGCTGGCCATCATCATGCAGCGCCTGGACATGGACGGTAAGAGTCTGCAGGCTGCACCTCCACCGGCAGAGCACCCTTCTCCCCCGAGACCGGGGTTATGCAGGGCCTCATGCCTTGTGTCAGGAGATGGGGGATCATGTCTCGGTTTGTGTTTGAGGAGTGGAAACTTGGACTGCATCAGGGCTTTACCAAGTGCATTCCATGAAGCCCCAGGGGTTTGCAGAAGTGGTTTTGGGCTGTTAGAGGATGGAGTGAAGGAGGCCTGACTGGGGAGCAGTTAGTGCCCCCCTTCTTATCTTTCCCTCTTTAAAAAGCACTTTATTGAAATAGAATTCACATACCATAAAATTCACCCATTTAAAATATACAACTCAGTGGCTTTTAGTATAGTCATGGGTTTGTGCAACTAATGGCACAATTAGTTTTGGAACATTTCCATCAGTCCAGAACAAAGGAAGCCCTGCACCTCCGAGCCGTCAACTCCCAGTCACTCTGTCCCCTCTCAGTCATTCTGTACCCCCAAGTCCTGACTGACCGTGAATCCGCTTTCTGTCTCCACAGAGCTGCCTCCTTGGGCGTTTTATGTAAACGAGAATACACGGTGTGTGACCCCGTGTGACTTGCTGCTAGCTCGTGTAGCATAGTGTTTGCAGGGCCCACTGTATTGTAGCATTAGGCAGTACTTTCTGTGTAGGGCCAAATCGTATTCTGTAGTATAGACATAGTAGCTCCTCTTATGTCTGTTTTACATGCTGTTTCTTACATACTGCCTCACTAGGGCAAGGGGTGCAAAAGGCTGTGATTGGCCTGAAGGTGGTCAGGAAAGGCTTCCTGGAGGAAGGGGAACCTGAAAGAGGGCTTTGGAAAAGAGGGAAAGAGTGAAGGGAACCAACTAGACCAGAAAATTGGAGTTCTAGCCTTTTATTTGGTTTCTTCCTCTACCAAACTGGCAGAGCAATGCCTGTCTTGATTGTCATAGAATTGTTATGGGGATCAAGTGTGTACAAATATGGGGCAAGCTGCGTCTTATAGTTCAGATCCAGGATGTCTCCAAGAAGCCTAATGTGCTCAGAGGTGGGGCTTTGAGAAAGCGACTGGATCTTGGGAGTGCTATAGCTGACTTGCTGCTGGGAGGTAGGCCCTGGATGGAGGTGCGTGCTGGGGGTGTGATCTGGAAGGGTCTATCTCCCGACCCAGCTCCTCCTTTTGCTCTCTGCTTCCTGGCTGCCATGCCATGTGTGAACAGCTTTTCTACTCCATACCCTTCTGCCATGCTGCTTCTGGCTTGGAGCCAGCTGACCTTGGACTAAAAATGTGAATCAAAATAAACCTCTCCTCCTTTAAACTGTGAATGTGCAGTATTTTGTCCCAGCGACAAGGAAATTGACTAAGATACTTGCCTTAAAAAATGTGGGACCTAGATCATCAGTACCTACTTTGAGAACCTGTATTCTAATAAGATCGAAAATACAGAAGAAATAGACAGATTCCTAGACACATATGAATTACCAAAACTGGATCAAGAAGATATAAAAACTCTGAATAACCCAATATCAGCCACTGAGATGGAAGAAGTAATTAAAAACCTACCAACAAAGAAAAGCCCAGGTCCTGACGGATTCACTGCTGAATTCTACAAGAAATTTAGAGATGACTTAATGCCACTAATTATCAAACTCTTTAACAAAATTGAAAGAGAAGCAATATTCACAAATTCATTCCTGGAAGCAAGCATTACCCCGATACCAAAGCCAGAGAAGGTTCCAACAAAAAAAGAGAACTACAGGCCAATCTCATTAATGAACATAGATGCAAAAATCCTCAATAAGATATTGGCAAACAGAATGCCACAAATTATCAAGAAGGTTGTACACTATGACCAAGTAGGATTCATTCCAGGGATGCAGGGATGGTTCAACATACACAAATCAATAAATGTGATACACCATATTAACAGAGCCAAGGACAAAAACCATATGATCATCTCAATAGATGCAGAAAAGGCATTTGACAATGTCTAACACCTATTCATGATAAAAAGCCCTGCAGAAAATTGGAATAGATGGTCTTTATCTAAATCTGATACATACTAAATGGTCAAAAACTAAAAGCTTTCACTTTAAAATCTGGAACAAGACAAGAATGTCCGCTCTCACTACTCTTATTCATTATAGTTGTGGAAACATTAGCCAGAGCAATTAGACAAGAGAAAGAAATAAAAGGAATAAGGATAGGAAAAGAAGAAGCTAAATTATTATTTGCAGATGACATGATACCCTGTGTAGAAGACCCTAAAAACCTCACCTAAAGACTTCTAGATTTAATAACCAAATTCAGCAGCATAGCTGGATACAAAGCCAACACTCAGAAGTCCATAGCATTCCTGTATACAAACAACAGACTCACCGAGAGAGAAATTAGGGAAACAACACCTTTCATAATAGCATCCACAAAAATGAAGTACCTAGGAATAAATCTAATGAAGGAAGTTAAAGATCTATACAATGAAAACTACAGTACTTTGGAAAAGGAGATTGAAGAAGGTATCAGAAAATGGAAAGATATCTTTTGCTCTTGGGTAGGAAGAACAAATATAGTGAAAATGGCCACACTCCCAAAACTGTTATACAGATTTAATGCAATCCCAATTAAATTACCAATAGCATACCTCACAGAATTAGAGAAAACAATCCTAAAATTCATTTGGAACCAAAAGAAATCTAGAATAGCAAAAGCAATTCTAGGCAACAAAAGCAAAGCAGGGGCCATCACTATCCCTGACCTAAAACTATACTACAAAGCTACTGTAATAAAAACAGCGTGGTACTGGCATAAAAATAGACCCCAGGACCAAGGGAACACATTAGCAAGGGAACAGATTAGAAGATGAAGAAACATGTCCAAACATTCTCAGTCACCTTGTCTTTGACAAAGGGGCCAAACAACCTCACTGGAAGAAAGATAGTCTCTTTAATAAATGGTGCTGGAAAAACTGGCTCTCCACATGCCAAAGATTAAAACTAGACCCGTATCTTTCCCCATGCACTAAGCTAAAATCAGAGTGGATCAAAGATCTAAATATTAAAACAGAAACACTAAATCTATTGGAAGATAGAATAGGTAGAACTCTTGAAGACATAGGTGTAGGTAAGGACTTTTTGAACAAATCCCCAGTTGCCCAGGAAATATCACGAAGAATCAACAATGGGAATCTGATCTTATTAAAAAGCTTTTGCACAGCAAAAGAAACTACCAACAGAGTGAAGAAACATCCCACAGAGTGGGAAAAAAATTTTTGCCAGCTATTCCTCTGACAAAGGACTAACATCTCGAATATATAAAGAACTCAATAAAATCAGACCTCCCAAATTTAAAGACCCAGTCCAAAAGTGGGCAGCAGAAATGAATAGACACTTCTCAGATGAAGAAGTGGAAACAGCAAATAGACATATGAACAAATGTTCAACATCACTGGTCGTTCGAGAGATGCAAATTAAAACAACCCTGAGATTCCACCTCACTCCAGAAAGAATGGCTATTATCAACAAATTAGCCAATAACAAATGCTGCACGGGCTGTAGAGAAAAAGTAACACTTCTCTACTGTTGCTGGGAATGTAGACTGGTGCAACTGCTATGGAAATCAGTGTGGAGATTCCTCAGGGTAATAGAACTAGAGATTCCATTTGACCCAGCTATTCCCCTTCTTGGTATCTTCCCTAAAGAATTAAAAGCATCATACCATAGCAATATATCCACACCAATGTTTGTAGCAGCACAGTTTGTAATAGCTATATCTTGGAAACAGCCCAAATGCCTAACAACAGCGGAATGGATAACGAAAAAATGGTTTTTTTTTTAATAGAATGGAGTACTACTCTGCCATAAAGAATGATAAGCTTGAGATATTTCTAGGTAAATGGATGCATCTTGAGACCATACTCTTAAGTGAAATAAATCAGACACACATGTTTAAATACTGCCTTGTTTCTCTGGTGTGAGAAACTGAAAGTGTAAATAAAGACTAAAATGTATTATATTGGGAAAGGGAAGAAAATGTCCAAATGGGAAAGGGAACAAGGGAGGGGGAGAGGGCAAGGAATGGAAGGACAAGAGAAATAAAAAATGGACAGAAAAAATTGGAAATGAAGCTTTTGTAAATAAGGAGGGAGGAGGGTGTGAAGGGAGGAGAGAGGAATGGTAAAAAAATAGGCAACAAGATATATCATGTACAGGTACAAATCCCCTATGATGAATGTTATCACTATGTACATCTAAAATGTACCATTAAAATAAAATAAAATTTAAAAAAAAGTGGGACCTGTTTTTGTTTTGGGTACCACACTGCCTGCTACTCGGAGATGCTACTCAGAGATGCTACTCAGTTTAGCTTTCTCTAGCAGTTTGAAATTGGTGAACCCACCCTTCTGGCCTTTCAATTCTAAGGGGCGGTGTTTGTCTTGGTTACTTTCTCTTACTGCTAGGACATAATACTCAACACCCAAAGTTAAAGAAGGAAAGCTTTATTTTGGCTCACAGTTTGTAGAAGTTTCTGTCCATTGTTGGGTGGCTCCAAGGCAGGATAGTGTGGCAGAGGGGCATCACAGTTGGAGAAACAGTCCATGGCAGGGCAGGCAGGAGGGAGAGAAATGAAGCAGCAGTAGCAAACCTCCCTTCTTTATCCCTTTATATTCCACCCAGGCTACAAGCCTGCTGGATGGTGCCGCCTACACCCAGGGTGAGGCTCCCCATCACCCACACCCAGAACAATGCTAAACCAGTCAGTGGACTAATACAATCACTGCACCCTTAATCATCACACCATTAATCCACATTCACACACCCTAGATTCAGCCATCTCCCAAAAGCCCCACCTATGAGCGCATGAGGGGACATATAGATATAAGGCGTAACAGTGTTTTAATGTCCCCATTTAAAATATAAATAAATAAATAAATAAATAGTAAAAATTTCCAAAAAATGATTATGTAAGGTTATCTTTAAAATTCTTCTCCTGCTCTAAAATTTGAAGATCTGTCCCAAGTTGGCTGTGAGCCTCCTAATATTTAGAACCTATGTTGGCTCAAGGTCCAGGAAAAGGAGCCTTTAGTTTTATCACCCCACACTGTCTCCCTCTGAAAAGCCACTTGATTCCAGATATAGGGGTCCAGAGCGGAGCTCTTGGTCCTCTCAGGTTGAGCATGACGGTGTAGACCGAGTGGCAGGGACCAGAGGAGAGGCCCAGAGTGTCTCTCTGGATGCGGAGCCAAGGTCATGGTAGGGACACGTTTGTGTGGCTCACAGTTGCAAGAGTGTGGCTTTCTCCTGTTATCTTGCTGGACTTGGTGGGAGGATGATAATAAGGGCAACCATATGGTGGATGAACTTCCGTGCCAACCACCAAGTGCAGCTGTGGACATTTATTTTCTGGTCGAGGATGGAGATGCTTTATCGGGGTGTTCATTGTGTGAGCAGTCTGGCTTGTCCTCACAGCTCTGATTGATTCTGACTCACCAGGCCATCACAGGCCTGATGTGACCCTGCCTGGTATTTTCGAGATACTTCAGAAAAGCTGGAGCAAGGCACATATTTTATATAGCAAAACCTCTCTTTCATTGACTTTCATCATTATTTCACAGGCACATTTGCAAAACAAAAAAATGTTACCTGTTTATGGGCTAATAAAAATTATTAACCCATACTGCTGTTTGTGGAGCTAAGAAAGTTTTGTGCTTTTGATTCTCCTCATCTAATGCTTATAATAAAACCTAGTCAAGTAGACTAAATGACAGTGGAAATAATTAGCAACTTTAACGCGAGCTGGACTATTGTGGGTAAGTTATTCTGCTACAATTTAAGGGTCTTCAGCAAAGTCTGTCCTCATTCTTCATACTTACATAGCAGCACCCCTCCCCCGCTCCGTGGGGGATACATTCCAAGACAATGCGGACACCTGAAACCCTAGATAATGCTGACCTAACTGAACTGTGTTTGTCCTATGCGTCTGTACCTGTGATGAAGTTTAATGTAGTAATTAGGCACAGTAAGAGATTAACAACAGTAGCCAGTAGTAAAACGGGGGTACCGTGATACTCATCTGCTAAATGATTAGCAGGCAGGAGGCATATGCAATATGGAGACCCTGGATAAAAGGACGGTTCGTGTCCTGGGCAGCATGGAGTGGGGTGGTGTGAGATTTCATCCCACTGCTCAGGAGAGTGCACATTGCAAGACTTACAAATTGTAAATTTCTGGAATTTTCCATTTCATACTTTTGGACCATGGAATCCGAAACCGTGGAAAGCGAAAGCATGGATAAGGAGGCACTGCTGCGTTTCCGCCGGCTCAGGAGGGTTTTTGTGTTCCTGCAGCCCTCTGATTCCACATGGGTCTGGGGTCCCCTGGGAGCCTCTTCATAGGACTCAGGCATAGAAGCTCCTTTGTTGTGTAAGAGATTTCAAGTTCGCCAGTTTATTTGCAACTTATCTCACCCAGCTGCTGATGCTGAAGGCAGAACTTCTAAGCAAATCTCATAAACGGTTTCCATTAACTCCTTGAACAAAACCCAAGTCACCAGCTATTTCACAGTGACCCATCAGGTGAAAACCACATTTAGTTACTTTTTAAGCACAGCTTTAAAATGAAGTTTTGTTTTGTTAGCTACAAAAGATTTAATACCAAATATATGAAAATAATATAGCAAAGTAGGCAGACACAATTTTTTAGATGTCTAAGTGTGAAAAGAGCCAAGTGAAAAACACTCAGTCTGAGGTTGAAATGTGAGTCTTTTAAGGGTTTCCTTAATGATGCCAGGCAGGGACATTTCTGGGGTACCAGACTCTGGAGATGGATGGATTGACTGTTTTACAGTGTCCTTCTCTTAATGGGGCCTTTGAGCTGTTCTGTTAAAAAATTGGCATCTAATTATATCCTTCCTTCATCACTTCAGTAACTGGGGATCCTCCACAGAGAGTTGGTCCTACCTAATTAAGCTTCTTTTTGGTATGGAACATGTGGAATGGCAGGTATTTTTATGGGATGATGCCAAAAGAAGAAAGAGAAGAAGACAGCGAAAAGGAGTGTTGAGGGCCAAGCTTAGCATTCTTAGTATAGGATGCTAAGATGACTATGTCTCCTGGCCCACAGACTGGCTCGCGGGGTCACAGGGGAGGTGGCCCCACTGGCTGCATCCAGCTGGCCACGGTTAGGAGTGGATCTGGCCCACACACCAGCCTTCTCTTCCTGGGGTCCCGACAGTGAGGCCAGGCCTTTGGCATGAGGCCCGGGTAGAATTAGTTTGACTTCTCTGTGTGTACCAAGCTGCGACATAAGGTTTTCATTAGATGGCTTCTGGGGACCGGGTGCCTCCCTGGCTGCACATGTAACAGTAGCCTGCTTGGATTAGGGAGCGCGCCTGGGTTTCCTAGACGCAAGCCCAGCCAGACAGTTCCAGGGGCCAGAATGAAGGCAGGCTGGAGGGTCTGGGATTACTCTCCGGGGCTGCAGCCAGCTGGCGCTGAGTGGTGGGTTGACTCGTGTGCGTGTGCGTGTGTGTGTGTACGCACGTGCACTGCCTGTGTTGAACTACTCAGTCAAATAAAAACTCGCAACTTGTATCCAATTTCTAGGATTTCCTCTTTCAAACTATGACTGTAAGAGTTCCTTCCTGGAACTTGGATCAGTTCCACACTTCCCGTGCTCCCTGTTCTGTTTCTCTTTTGCCAGCCTCTGCAGCCAAGGTGCCTGGTGCACGGCACTGGGTGACGACCAGGATCACATTCCAAGAGTGCTGTTCGCGGGGTCTCCCCGTCACCCTGAGTCTGGACGCCAGCATCCCTTCTCCCAAGGCGGGAACACTGAAGTCCAGCACCCTGGTCATCACTGCATACCAGGAGTTGGCGTCTCTGAAGTCTCTGAGTTCTTTTATAGAAGTGGGTTGGGTATGGCTGCTTGCAGGTCAGCATGGGCTCTGCCAAGTCCCCTCATTGCCTTCAGTCTGTGTTCCCACAACAACTGCTGGGGCTCCTGGGCTACCAGCATCATTTGCTGGGGATCAGGGCTTGGCACCTTCAAGGCCAAAGGATATTCGTGAGCCCTTTCTGCATTTCTGGTAGTTTCAGCAACACCACTTTGACCATCTGGAGTGAATCTGGCTAGCTGCGCGAGTAGTTTCCCGAAACAGCTGAGCCAGGAGGTGTTCTCAGTCATCTGCCCCGCTCCTGTGTCCTACTGTAATCCCCCAGGTGGCCCCAGGTGGCCCTGGCCTCTGCTGTCCTGAGAACGAAGGTCCCACTTCATTCAGGCCTTGCCCTCTTCCGCCTGGGTCCGTCTCCCGCTCCCCAAAGGGGCCACATCTCAAGCCATTCTAACAAATCGGTTGGTGTTTTGAAATTCATCTTTATCTCTCAGTACTTTTGTAGCCTTTTTATTTCTCCTTTCTGTTTTTAGGTTCACCACCACCTGGATGGTGAATTTGACTCAGTTCAGTTCAGTTTCAGAAGGATTTATCTGGTGTCCATGATGTGTGAACCTGCTTGTTTTCAGGTTTGAGAGATTCGCTTTGGGTTCGTACTGAGGTCAAACTCTGAGCTGCGTAAGAACTGAGTCAGGTTGGGGTCCCCTGAAAGGTAGTTGGCTGGGAGTCCATACGATCCCTCTTTCCGTTGCCCATTCATTGAAAGCATTCCGTCTTTGCCGGTGATTTGTATTCACACAGCTTCTGCTTCCACGTGAGATCTCCTAGCAGACAGGAACGGTGCACACTTTGTGCTCAGTGTTGCTCACTTCCACCTCACACTCGGACAACTGGTTTGAATGTTTTGGAACCTGCGTGAGTTCTGTGCTGTGGTTTGAATGTGTCCCCTAAATGCCATGTCCTGCAGAATTAATATCCAGATTCATATGTTAATTACATTAAGAGGTGGAGCATCTGGAAGGTGACTGGGTCGTGAGAGCTCTGTCCTTCCAAGGGGGTGGCCTCGTTAGAAGAGAGGTGCTTGCTCGGTCTCCACCTTGATGCATCTGCCATGTCGCTACGCAGCAGTGTCCTCGTTCACTGGTAAGCAAATGCTGTACCTTCTCTTGCACTTTCCAGCGTCCAGAACTGCGAGCCATGTAAACCCCTGTTCTCTATACACGACCCCGCCTGTGGGGTCAGATATAGCAGGACGAAGAGCTGCCCACCCAGATGCTTGAAGGGCAGCCCCTGACGGCAGGTGGAGACATGCGGAGGCAGAGGTCCCTAAATGTGAGGGCACATCAGGAAAACAAAATTTTTTAAAAATTCAGTCATAATCTCCAGGAGTTGTATATTCTAAAAAACCACATCTAGTTCTTTGGCAGCAGTATACCCGCTGATACAGTAAGAGGGCCTTTGGTTAGAAGAAAAATACTCTGCTAAAGAGAAATCATCAAGCTGTGGACATTTGTATGAGCCAAGAAGGCCCGAGTAGGAGGTTCATGGCTGAAAGAAGATTTTCCTTTGGGGCTGGATGAATGAAATAGACTGTTCTCAGCAGTTGAGTCACCACTGCCTGAAATCAGGAGGTTCCAGTTGTGGTTCAGGGACCCCCGGTGTCAACTTTACCCACAACTTGTGGTGGTGCACATCTGTAATCTCAGGCTGAGGCAGAAGGATTTCTCCAAGTTTGAGGTCAGCCCGGGCTACCTAATGAGACCTTGGCTCAAAAAAATAGAAAAAAAAATGCTCAGTCTCAGGCCCGCTCAACCTGCCGAGCAGATTTTCCAATTCACATTTTCATGTGTGCCACATATTCACAAGAGTGTTTTGCGAGGCGTCGGTCTGAGTGTACTTAGAGACAAGGAACACAGACCTGCTCCTTTTTCCCCCTCTGAGGACCTGTGCGGGGGAGCGAAGGCACCCACCCCACAATCTCCCGCAGTAACTCCATGCTTGGGGTTTGTAACTTGGAAAAGGAAGTCGTTCATAGAGCCACGAGTGTTGGCGAAATGATTTCATATTTCATTCCGTGTTAGTGAATCACTGCTGGATGAGCTTTGACTCTGCTGTGGTGGGGTTGAAGCTGGGCTAATTAATAGTAATGATAAATAACACTTGGCCATGACCACCATGCCCCAGTGATAACGCTGGGTAACAACATTGCTAGCTGACTCCTGTGAGGGCTTCATCGTGGGCCAAATGTTGTTCTTGGCACTTTATTACTGATTTGTTTAGTCCTTGCAATAGCCATAGATGCTAAATAGTATGATTCTCATTTTATAGATGAGAAAAATGAAATATGGAGGTTTTAAGTAACATGCCCCGGTCATGCTATTAGTAAGAGTCATATGACTCTAAGCTCTTTACCATGTATACTTTTTTGTTATTGTTGTTGTTTGAGACAAGGTCTTGCTATATGGTTTGGGCTGGCCTTGAGCTACCTATGTAGTCCACGCTGGCCTTGAACTTGTGGTTATTCTCCTGCCTCAGCCTCCTGAACTCTGGGATTGCAGGCATGCGCTGCCATGCCCGACCTATTTATCTTTTTTGTAACTAAAAACTATTTTTTTTCAATACCAGGGATTAAACCCAGGACCTTCGCACTAAGCTACATCCCCAGCCCACTTTTTACATTGTTTTATTTTGCCCAGAGTGGGCTCAAACTTGTGACCCTTCTGCCTCAGCCTCCAAAGGTGCTGGGATTACAGGTGTATGTTACTACCACACCCTCAACTCTAAACCGTTTATTTTATCGGTATATTATTTGCTCTGTTATTTTCATAGATGTAGGTCACTTAAAATGACAAGGGGACATTGAAGCAGCGACTGGACAGAATGCATATGTCCCCCACCCACCCACACACGTCACTTGTGAATACTTTGGTATTTCGGTTTTGTACGTGAATACTTTGCCAATCGCTGTTCTAAACGATCTCTTAAAAACATGGGGGTCTCCTGAGGTCACCTTTGGTCAGGTGAAAGGTTCCAGCTGCTCTCCGGGTTACCCTTGTATGGGGGCAGAGTGTGCGAAGTGAAGACAATGTCTCTCATCGCCTTAGGGACTCTCTCGGAAGGCACAGAGGTGATGGGTGCTGCCGGCACATCCGCTCCAGCGTTCCCATCTCCCGAAGCAGCTCCTTCCTCTACCATCTCTGCCTGACAGTTGGCCACATGGAACCCCAGTTTCAGCTCATGGCTAAACAGACTGTTTGACTCACTTCCAGTTAGCTTCAAGCCGGTATATTAGAAACAGAATTTCTGGAATCTGCCTCCGTTTCAATAAGAGCAGCTTCATCCAGTGTGATATGCTGTCCTCCTTGGTGTAACGCCTCGGAATTCACGTGGACGCCTGTTCCTCAGGTTTGTAGGGTAAAGGCTGGCAACATCTGCAACTCTTGTGCTGCCCCATATCAGACTTGGCATATGCTCCTCGGATATGCTGGTCTCACTCTTGTCACGCATGCAGAGACAGTGGAACTTGGCGGCCGGAGATCTGGAAGAAGCAGTCGCCCCTTTCCAAGGGGCGCATGGTCTTCAAGTTCGGGGGATTACGTTTGACATCAGCAAGCTCTCAGAGAAGACATCTGGGAGACCTGGGAGTTCATTTCTCTGAATCTGCCTAGAAGTCTCTGTTCCAAGTCTCTGGTCCCGCTCCTTCCCCATTAGGGCCCTAAATTTTATGAAAGAGACTTGATGAATCTGTGATGTCAATTTTATAATTCCACAGACCACCCAGATGAACTTAGGGTCTTCCCTGCAGTTAGAAAAGAACAGGTGATTATTTTGGGGTCACCATAGACTGACTCAAGTTCCACTGTGGCTCAGATAGAGAAATTAAAGGTCCAAGTTTGTTTTTACTTTCGGAAGTATTCAGAAGCAGCGATCATGCTCCGATGTCCTGGTAGTCAACACGGCTGTGACGTAGGAGCCACTTGGGTCTTCCAGAGCCCTGCCATCCACGATTATTTCAACCCAAGAAATCACAGATGACATTTATTTAACTGGGATGCTGCTGCATACCATCGATACTGGTATCTCATTTTCCATTGATAAGGAAGTCAGCGCTTCATTTTTGATTAGAGAAAAGTAAACTGACCTCGAAACCCCACGTACAAAGTTCATTTCCTCCCCGATGCCACAACTGCACCATCATGAAAGCAGAAAACATGTTGGGTTCCTAAAAGGGAGATTGTGAAAGATAGGAACCTGCCACAATTCTTCATACATACATAACGCTTTTCTCAGGAGAAGTTTACTAGAAGGAAAGTATGAGCATGTCTATCTCAGAATACCCTGGCTAGTATTATCATCATTGAAAAAGAAATCGCTGTCAATATGATGGGTGAAAAGTGGGAACTCACTAATTTTACTTGTAACTTATAAATGATACAGCGTATTTTTCTAGGGTTTTTGGTTGGCCTTTTTTCATTTTCAGATTGCCTGCTTTCTTTTCAGATCTGTTTCAGGAAGGATGGACTAAGTTATGATGCAGTAATAAATAATATCCTCAAATATTACTGTCTTAAAGCCACACAGTTAGCTTCTCATTCATGCCTAATGTCCACGGTGGATTGGTTGGGTCTTTCCTTTTGTGTCCTTCTACTTGGGAGTCCTGGAAGAAAGATGCTCCACCCTGGGTGTGCTTCCATGACAGTCACAGCAAGGAAGAGAGTCCAGGTGAATGGCACAGGGATTCTTGAAGTTTTTGTCACCTCGAACACATTTTGTTGGCTAAGACAAGTCTCCTGACTGGAGTAATACAAAGGTTGTTGAGGGTGCGATCTCACTGCATGCTCAGAAAGACATGAACTGGGAATGTATTATGAACAATACTAATGACGACCTAAGCATTTTCAGTATTTTTCTTTTTTTATTAGAATGTCGCACTAATGGCAAAGTTTTGTCCTAGGAAACAGAGGATTACTATGAATAAAGGCAGACACACGATTATTATTGGAGGTTTAGTATATTCTTTTCAGATTGATCAAGTAGCTATCAAATAACAGAATTTGAATGACATTGAATATATATATATAAATATATGTGTGTTTAATGGAAATTTTGTACCCTAAAAAAGATAACCTAAGCCAAGTGTGAAGGTGCCTGCCTGTAATCCCAGCACTCTAGAGCCTGAGGCATGAGGGTCTCAAGCATGAGTTCTGCTTGGGCAATTTAGCAAGACCTTGTCTCAAAATAAAACATAAGAAGTACTAGGGATATAGTTCGGTGCAAAGGCCCTGAGCTCAATCTCCAGTATGGGGGGGCAGAGAGAGAAAAGGGTGGGGAAGAGAGAGAGAGAGAGAGAGAGAGAGAGAGAGAGAGAAGAAATAAACTTCTTTTTAAATGATTCTGGCACATAAACAAGTCTACAAAGACAACCTAATTAAATTCCAAAGGACAAATATCATTGACTGCAATGCAGTAAACCAGAAATTAATAGCAAAAGCCTGAATAGAAATTCCACCCATTTGGAAACTTAAAAATTAAAAACCAAAACCCTTTCAATTTAATGAGCAGATCCAGATGCTGACTCATTGAAACAGAGAAGCAATGAACTGACAAAAGATGGCATATTTAATTAAGAGTGGACGTGTTACTACTAAGATAAGCTAGATACGAGGAATAAACATGCGAGATTTGTCAGACAAATACTTCATACAGTTTGATGTGAATGCATTTGATTATCTACACGAAATGGAGATTTTTCTAGAAAAATAGAACTTTTTGAAACTGGTTCAAGCTGAAGTTAGTAGTCTGAATCAGAAGTTGCAAACTTGCGGCCTGCTAGCCAACTGCAGCTCATAATCATGTTTTATTTGGCCTACGTGCCATTTTATAAAGCAGAAAATCTCACATTAAAAATCTCTAGTTCTTTCTCCTCTTAAAATATTGGAGAATTTGGCAAGACTAGACCTCTGTTCTTTTATTGCAGTGATTTGGTGGAGTCTAGGAGTTAGTTATCCCCTCTAGGAAGGGTGAAATATAATACATCATGGTGTACACCTTTCCTTGGTCTGTGTCTTGCTGCTCCCTCTTAGGGCTGACTCGGTGTCTCCGGGCTTTGGAGTGTGCTATGCCAGCCCCCATGGACCACCAGGAAGGGGAGCTTTTCTTGTTTGACTTTTCATCCCTCATTTCTTTCACTTGTAAGGAATAAGTGCTTTTGTTAAATTTTTTCTGGGATTTTGTTTTGTTCTGTGTACACGTTGCCATTAATAGCTACTTCGGTAGATTATTTTTAAAAATTGTCCATTACTTAATAATTAAGGTAACTAGCACCTGAGATTTGCTACCAAGGGGAACTTCAGTAATATCTCCCAAATTTTGATAGTTACAATGGCGTCAATGTTTTCTCTTACAATCATTTTTTTATTTTGTAATTCTCTCTGCAACTTTTTGTTATTCCCTTTGCAATTTTATTTTGTTATTCCCTCTTACAAATTTTATAGGAAGATAATTTTATGGTTTTTGAGGCCCAGGGATTTTTAACTTTCTAGTTTACATTTCGATTTTCTATCTTCTTTGAAGTGTGAAAAGTAAGTGTGAGCTGCTACTTGCTAAGACTTTCTTTGTAAACAAGAATAAGATGAACTTTTATGATGATATCACCTCCCTGGTACAAGACTCTATGCATACACAGACGTTATCTTCACGTTACTTATGTTTCCTCTAGCCTTACTTTTCGTTACTTTATTCAAAGATAAATTACCATAGTGTGTTGATGTCCTTCATGGCTGTTTTATTGCTTCTTTGGCTTACTTTCAACAGATCTGATTAGTGTATTGCATTTTACGGTATTGTATTATATGTATGTTTTGTGATGTAGTACTTGAGAGTGAAGCCAGGGTCTTTGCACTGAGCTACGTCCCCAGTCCCCTTCCCCTTTTTAAACATTTTTACTTTAAAACAGGGTCTTGCTAAGTTGCCAGGGTGACCTGAAACTTGTGACCCTCCTGCCACAGCCTCCCTAGTAGCTGGGATTACTGGTGTGGGCCACCATAGGTGGTCAGTTTTTATTTTAATTTTGCATGCTCGGTCTGTCCACATAGTGGCTTTTACCTTCACTAATCAGTGAATGTTTTGTAAATGCGTCTGGGTTACGTTGGTTTCACCACATCACCTTTCTGCTGGTGTGTGCACGCTTATTGTTACGTGCATGCAGTGGTCACAAGCCATTCACAACCATCCTGCTTCTTGTCCTTCCTGAGGCGTGGTGTTCCGCACCCTTCCCTTTCTCGTGATTCTGGTAGGGGTGTGGCTTTACACAGTAAGTGCCATTCTCTTTTAACTTTTAATTATTCTGGGAGCTTTATTATTGGTCAGCTTGCCCTATTAGTATTTATTTCAGAACATGTAGGTTGAATCTTAATTCTGTCATTCTGTTTTATGTGAGTTGTGTCGCTTTTCTGTCACCATAATGAATACCTGAGAGGCCGGGCATGGTGGTGCATGCCTGTAATCCCGGCACTCTTGTAGGCTGAGGCAGGAGGATCACAAATTTGAGCCTAGCCTCTGTATTTGGCAACTTAGTGAGACTCTCTCAGAATAAAAAATAAAAAGGACTAGGGATGTAGTTTACTATGAAGGTGCTGGGTTTAACTCCTACTACCACAGGGAAAAAAAAGAAAAAAAAGAGAAAGTCTGTTTTGGCTCCTAGTTTTGGAGATTTCAGTCCATGATCAGTTGGCCTCTTTGCTTTTGGACCTGTGCTGAGGCTGCATGTCATGGTAGGAGCCTGTGGCACACCAGAACCCCTGACTTCATGACCAGGAAGTGAACAAGAGGAAGAGGAAGGGCCCAGAGTCCCATAGCCCCTTTAAGCCCACACCCCCAGTGACCTAAGACCTCCGCTGGACTCTACCTCTTAAAGATTCCACCACCTCCCAACAGCACCAGTTTGGGGACAAACCCTGTAACACATGGCTTTTGGGGGAAATTGTAGATCCAAACTATAGCTTTGGTTCTTGTGTGCCCTACCATGCACTTTTTCTTTGTTTTGAACTACAGTTTTGTTTTGTTTTTAATATTACACTCTTAGTTGCTTGGGAGTTAGATACATTCCTTTGATTCTCTTACAGTAATGCGCATAAAGTTCTTGTGAACTTCTCTCCCCGACAGCTAACATCACTCATAGATTAATGCTGGTGTCTTTGTGGAAGATCAGAAATTAAATGTCCCCCTTTCTCTTTCCTAGTCTTTATAATTTTATGTATGTATGTATGTATGTATGTATTTATTCTTTTTACAAAAAGCAGTGGCAAGGTTTATTTGAAAAAGTAAAAGTGAAGAGTGAGGGAGAAACTGGCTCTGCAGAGGGAGTTTGGGCCAAGTAAAAGACGAAAAAGCAAGATGAAAGAACACCCTGGAGAAAGCAGGGGGGCTTGTCATGAGGGATGCTGCGATAGCCTGTTAATTTTAATACGTGGTTATAATAAATATGCTGCCATCCTTTTTTTACAGTTCTCATTATTTTCAGTTTTAAAGACAACGTCTGTTTTATGATCATATTTAACACATTTATTTTACCTGGACCTGTCTTCTGTGCTTACCCCCATCCATACTTTACTCAGCTTCTGCTTCTTATTTTTAATTAATGTACATTCATTCTGGCATGTATTATCCAAAATTTCATGGTAGTTATTTTCATGTTCAGAAAGCTTACTTCAGTCTCCTCAGTGCTAAATCTCAGCATATGCGTCTTTCAACACTCCCACATAGACAACTCTATGTAAAAACTAACTTCCTCCCTCTCTCTCTCTCTCTGTCTTTCTCTGTCTCTCTGTCTCTCTCTCTTTCTCTGTCTCTCTCTCCCCCTCCTTCCCCACCCCTCGTTTTGAGATAGGGTTTTGCTAAATTTCTGAACTGGCACTTGTGATCCTCCTGCCTCAGCCTCTAGAGTATTGGGATTATAGGTGGGCACCACCAAACCTGGTTTAGTCTTTTTCTTTTAAAAGTTTTATGATCACTCCTCCATTATTTGGGGATTTTTGTATTCTAGAGAAGTCCAAAATAACTTATTCCTTATGAAGGACCTGGTTCTTTTAGGATTTAATCATTGTCTAGGAAGTCTGAAAATCTTGCCAGTCTGTGTTCTTTGTGTGTTTGCAGTAGTGACGGTTGGTGTTATGGTTGCTGGGACCATGATTCGTGCTCTCAGTTTTTAGACTGAGTCCTCCTTTAAAATCTATTTTCAACCCTTTTTATTTTCAGGGTCTCTTTCTTGCCTTCTGTGTAGATTAAACACGGGATGTCGACCCTCACATTTCGCTCCTCACTGCTGTCCTCTCTCCATCTTTTTTCTTATCTGTCTGCATTTCTTGTACATATTTTTTGCTTCACTACTTCGAGAGTTTCTAGTGAGCAGTCTACTGAGCTGGGTTTTGTTTCTCTAACACTGCTTTCTCATCCTTGTGTAATTCTTCATTGTTGCTTCTCTAATTTGGTTGATGTGACATCTAATCCGTGATATGGAGAACATAAACTGGATGCTTTTCAAACCTTTGATCCATCTGTTTCAGAGCCAGGCAGTTGCAGAGTACATAGTCAGTCAGTGATGGCCTTGGGTGTCACATCTTTTCCCAGGCCCCCGGTTGTCTTCGGAGAGGCTGGTCCAGCCCATCCAGTGCTGAACTTCAGCTCGGGTGAGACCAGCACAGGATGGCACTCAGATCCCTCAGGCTAGGCAAAGGATGGGCTCCTTGGAAGGACTGAGCTCCTTTGAAGCAAGTAATTATTCAGCAACCTAGAATTACTGAGGGGGGAGCTGAGTCGTCCCAGTCCGCATGGAACCTGTGGACAGAATTTCCCTGAACTTCAGCATCTCTGCTGTCTGCGGTCTCTTATTTTTCATATCTGCCTTATTGTAGTGAGCAGAATTTATAGATAAAAATTCTATCGTAATGATCATATTAGACATTCTTTTGTTTCTGACTTGAATGCACTTGTGCCTAGAGTTTGAATTTAAATTTGCAAGTAGCATTGATTGCTATTTGAGGTGGATATTATTTCTTATGTTAATGTGCTATCCTGGATTATCTTTTTTCTATGAAATCAATAATGACTATTGAATAGCTTTTTGACCGCAATTGAGATAGTCATGTAGTTTTTACTACTTTACCTGTTGATTATTAGTATTATTTCAATGAATTTACTCAGATTAAAAAACTCACAGCTCAGGAATGATTCCTTTTTAACCAAGATGAATTCTCTCTCAATATCCTGTTGTGTTTGACTAGCTATTGTTTTATCTAGAGTTTTTCAAATGCATCCATAAAAATTGATCCATTTCTTTTTCTTTCCATTTGAAGGCTTTTCATATCAGGAGTATGATAAATTTATGGGTATTTAGGACTTCATCTTTGTATACACTGGGAGAGATTCTATAATAATAACCATTTTTGAATATTTGAAAACACATTCCTGTGAAGTCATGTGGTACATGAAAGAACTTAGGGGTAGCTCTTTAACAATATTAGTTTATTCCAGAGATCATTTTCTTTTGTGAATTAGACTTTTTGTTCCAGGAATGACTCATTTCTTTTGGATTTCACATGTATTAACATAAATGTATATTTGATTTTTAAAATATTTTAATGCTCTTTAATTTTGTAGATATATTTCTGAGATTTCTAATTTTATATTTTGTGTCTTCTAAATTAATTTCCGGCTATATATTTTTACTAAGATAATTAAATCAACTGTATTGGTTTTCTATAGTATTCCATTTTTGGAGGCAAGATTTACATTGTAGTTTTTAATTTCATTACTTTTTCAGATTTGTTGCATTTTTCTTAAATCTTCTACAGTTTCCTTTTCTTCCCAGCCTGTATGAACTGATTTTTATTTTTAATTGAGACTTAATTCAAATAACATAAAATGTACATTTCTTTAGTGTTTAATTTGGTAAATTTTGACAGTTATATATGACAGACAAGATAACTTATGCCCCCAAATAAAATTTAAAACATTTCCAGTACCTAAAATAGTTCCTTGATAAGTAACTTTCCCAACCTGTGACCTATATATTCACTTCTTAGTGGTGTTTTTTGATTAGCAAACATTTAACATTTTTATGAAATCTAGTTGATCACTTATTCTTTCGTATTCACTGCTTTTTGATTCCTGTCTAAAAAAAAATTCTTTGCCTGCAACAACGCTATAACAATATTTTACTATGTTTTCTTCTGGAAGATTTATGGTTGGTTTTAGCTTGTACATGAAGGCCAGTGATCCATGTGAATTTAATTTTTTAGTATGGAGTGTGGTAGAACTTGAGGTTTGGTTTGCCCTCTACAAATTTTCAGGTATTTTAAGCACAGTTTATTAAAGGACTTTGAATTGACTTAGAACTTGATTGGACAGATTTTCTATTCTATTTTCTTCACCTATTATAGTGAGTATGTTTTGTACACAGGCACTGTATTATCTTGATTATAATAGTCTTTTTATTCCAAGTCCTGAAAGCAGACAGTGTGTATCCTGAATTTTGTTCATCTTTTTCAAAAATCATTAGGTACTTTAGGTCCTTTGCATTTCAACACAGATTTTAAAATTAGCTTGTAAGTTTCATCAGTAAAACTATCTGGAGTTTGGATTCTAATTGCATTAAATTTACAGATAAATTTTAGTGACATGGAAATACTAGCAATAGTAAGTCTTCTAATAAGTATAAAAAAGGTTTATTCCTCTCTTTTTTAAAACCATATTTTAATTTTTTAATTGCATATAAATTTGACATCTTTCATTTGCTATTTTCCCAGGGACTTGATGATTTTTATGACACTGTATATTTTATTATTTTAAAATTTGACTTTTGGATTGCTTGCTACTAGTATGTAGCAATAAGATTGATTTTTTAAATCGATTTTGTATTTTGTTGTCCTGCTAATTCTAGTAGTGTTTAATAGGGCCCACAGAGTTTTCTGTATACTCAAAGATACTGTCTGTTAATAACATTTTTAATTCTTCCTTTGTAAATTTTATGTCTTTTATATTTCTTTTCTTGCCTTATTGCAACAGCCAGGGTTGATTTAAAGTGATGAGGAGATACTTTTATTTCTTTTTTGATCTTACGGACACTCAGTACAAAGCTGAGCATTGGCTTTTTCTTCTGTGTTTCAGCAGATTAAGTCCCCTTATTCCTAACTACCAGGTGTTTTTATCTACACAGGTGTGGAGTTTTGTCAGATGCTTTTTCTGCATTTATCAAAGTGATCGTATATATTTTTATTATATTTTGTCAATGTAGTGAATTATATGGATAGATTTTCATGTGTAAAACAACCTTACATTCTCCAAATATATGATACATAGTCTCAATGGATTTTCTTTTTTAGATATTGCTGAATTTGGCTGGCGAGTATTTTGCTAAGGATTTTTGCATCCACGTTGATGAAGCACACTGTTCTGCCATTTGCTTTCCTTGAAGTGTGCTTGTCCATTATCAGCTTCCTAGTGGCCTCATGAAATGAGTGCAGAAGTGTTTGTTCTCCTCTGTAATTTTGAGAGTTTAAGGTTGGCATTTTTCATCCTTAAATGTTTATTTGAAGCTATCCAGACATGGAATTTTCTTTGCTAGAAAGATTTTTTTCTAGAATTATATTATGAAAATGTTCAGTAAAGTATACAGAAATGGTGAATGAACTCACTATAGGTTTTGATCACACCACACAGTCATTGTGTTTCCTGTGCCTCTAGCTTCTTGGGTCTGTTAATTAATGTCCTTTATTTATTTGAGAATTCTTCAGGTATTATCTCTTCATTTATTTCTTCTTTATTCCCTCTCTCTTCTTTTTCTGGGAGGATAGTCTTCTGGATCTTAAATTCTGTGGTTATTTTTCTCCAGTACCTTTTACTTATTTGTGTTTCAGTGGATGATTTTAGTAGCTAATTCTTTGATTTGCAGTGCCTGGTATGTTTTTAAGTCTCATAATTCTTCATTTGTACATTGTATTTTTGTCTTTTTTATAATTTCCATATCTCTGGTGAAATCCCCCATTTGCTCACAATTTCTGTGTTTCCCACTAGGCCCTTTGACATATTTATCGTAGTTATTTTGATGTCTAAGAATTATAACATCTCTTAAGTCTGCTTCTGTAGACTTTTTGACTCTCTGCCCGACTTTCTTGATGCTTCTTATAAATTTCGATCAAATGTTCAATATTGGATTTTTTTTAAAAAAGCTATGCAACTAAAATAGGCAAAATTTACCCTCTAAGAGTGGATGGCCCCCCTACTCAGCACTAGGGTCTGGATGCTGTAGTTGAGTTATTTTTGTCTTATGCTGCTAATTATTGAATACCACAGACTTGGCAGTTTGTAAAGCTGAGGTGTTTATCTTGGCTTCCGGTTCTAGTCCAGGGTCAGAGGGCCACAGCTGGTGACGGTCATAAACCACCCGCCATAAATCCATTACTCGCATGCACAGATTAATCTGCTCGTGTGGGTGGAGTGCTGTTCCCCACTTACAGGCCCCACCAGGCCCCACCTGTTCATGTCTTATGGGGAGTATTCAATTTCAACCTGGGTTTTGAGGCACAAACCACATGCCAACCACAGCAGCTGGGTAGTGGCTCTTCACTGCTATAGTTGGACTTGATCAGAGTGACTTCAAAGACTCTGAGGGACCTTTGAGTGCTTCTGTTCTTGTTATTCACAGAATATGAATGACTGTGCACTGTAGACTGTAGTCGCCCCACTGTGCTGCAGAGCACTAGCACATACTCCTTCTACCTAACTGTGGCCTTGTACTGGTTATCCAACTCTGTGTCCCCCACTCTCCCCACCTTTCTCAGCCTCTAGCAAGGATTATTCTACTTTCGGAGTGACTTTTTAGTGGCCTGCTATGGGATTGGTCTTTCTGTGTGTGACTTAGCTCATCTAACATAATCTCTCGTTCCCTCCATTCAACTGCAAATGACTGAATCATATGGCTGAATAGTATTCCATTTTTTATCAAATACATGGCAGTATTAATTACCCTGATTTTGTCATTACATATTGTTTGTATGTATAAAAATAGGAGAGCATAACTCATCGATATGTACAACAGTCACGTGTTAATAAAAAATTAAAAGTTTCAGGAAATGGAAATACTAATGACCCTGATTTGATCATTATACATTTTATGCATGCATCAAATTATTTCACTGTACCCTGTAAATATGTACCATCGAAATAATCATAATTCACAGTAATAATAATAAAATGAGACTTGGAGGGTGGTGTTCAGACTTTGTATCCCCAGGGCGTGTGATAGGAACAGAAACCCTCAAGATCGTTTTTGTCTTCATTGCGGGGCCGCCAGGCTTCCTGACCATGCCTGCTTTGGGTGCCGGGGGAGTCGTCTTTGGTCCCAGTTCCAGTATAGTTTCTGGGCTCTCGGGGGCTCTCGCTCCCTTTTGCCACCTGTCTCATGACCTTACGTAGCAGGCACAGGCACTTCAGGGACCCTCAGCCCTGGGGCCCTCAGAGGGTTTTCTCGGCTCTGGTGGAGGACCGTGGGGTGGCCCAGGGTGGGGACAGAGTGCTCTGTGGCTGGGGCTCCTGGGGCTTAAATCTGCTGCGGTGGCTGGGTGCAGCTGCTGGGGGTGAGCCTGGAGCTGAAGGGAGTAGGTGTAGAGCTCAGAGGAGGGTGCAGAGGGGCTGAGGAGGGCGTTGGGGAAGGGCACGGAAGGGGATGGCCAGCGCACGGGGGTCTGGGTGGTAGAGAAGTGACTTCTAATGTGCTGTCGCACAGGAGCATGACCGGTTAACAGCAGTTCATTAAGTATTGCAAAATGGCAGAGTTGTGATGTTTGTCTGAGAGGATAGACATGCCAGTTATTCTGAGCTGATTGTTACACCAAGTGTGGTTGAAAGATAGGGTGAATGTTTAAATTTTTAAAAAATTTTTTACACATTACCATGATCCTTCAGAATTCTCCCCCTCATTTCAGACACACTCATCCCATCATTCTTGCCACTTTCTGAAGCAGCTCTGAAAGTCCTCTTTTATGAGTATCTTTAGTCGCACTGTCCTGGGTGCCTCAATGTCCTGAGCTGATTCAAAATGTTTCCATTTCATGGTCAGTTTGGCTTTGGGGAAGGGCCAAGAGACACGTGGAGGTAGATCCGGTGAATAAGATGGATGTGGGGATGAGGACACGATCATGTTTTTACAGGCTGCTTTTCCTTTGGATGGCGATTAGCAGCAGCATTCACTACATTTTTACCACGTCTCATAAAGACACTCAGGAAGATTCATGGCAGTGTATCTTTTACTGTAATAACATGTTTTGATCACACCTTGTAGATCCACAAATGCTATATACAAACAAGATCTTTGCCTGTATGAAGCTTATGTGGGTAATTTACCAATACTCTGTTGCCAAAAAGGGGGAAGGGGGCTGAGGATGTAGCTCACTGTGACCCCCTGGGTTCAGTCCCTAGTTATCCTCCCCATCCACAAATCTTGAAAATTGGGCCAGGACTCCAGAGCAGACAGAAGCAGAGAGAAGTTGAGAATGCACCGCCAGGTTCTTTCATCTTCTTTCTGTCTCTTTCGCACTCTCTCCATTTCCAAACCTGGAGCTATGGAGACTGTATGGAGTGGGAAAATACTCATGCAGCTACCCTGATTTATTTAATCTGTGCAATAGTTCTACAGAGGAGGTCTTTCATTCTCATTCTCCAGTTGAGGACATGGCTGTACCACGGAATTCAGTGCATCACCCGGGTCTGTCTGCACAACAGAGAGTGTGGTGACTGCAGGAAGAGCATCTGTTTCCAGGCAGGAGAGGCTGTTTGCTGTGCAGCCCTGGCCACCGGTGTGGAATTCTTATTTAGACGACAGACTTGTCCTTCTCAGACCATCTCCGGAATGGTGTCTTTGCTCGGCAACACTGTGAGCTCTGGATTTGCTTGTCCTTTCTCTAAGTTGCCGTTGCCAATTTTTGTTGGGTTATGGGTTTTCATGGGCATTTTAATTAGGAATCACGGGAGAACAAATCAGGTATTGCCAGCCTGCTTCCGGACAGCTTGGGAATGGCTCAGGCCTCACTTATGACTCAAACTGCCTGAGTGGGCAGTGTTTGGACGCGTTGCTTGTGAAATAAACATTTCCTGCCATCCTCCCCGAGGAGCCCAGAGTGCAGGTGGCCGGTTCCATGTGTTTTTGTTTAACCCTACTTCACTTCTCAGGGTATCTGCAGAGAAAACCACTTCATGTAGATGCCACAAAAACAATCATCTTTCATAGTGTGTTCTGAAAATAAACATTGAACCCAAATTTTACCAAACATATGCTTTTCTAACATCCCACCCCTCCACCCTCTAGGCCTCAGAAAGGGCAAAGCACTTAGAATAACTGGAAACGATGAATAGATTCTTTGCTCATTTACATACTTATTCATTAGCCAGCATTGCCATGGCAACTGTACCTTCCCGACAGAGACCTGGGACCCAGCACAACTTCTTTTCGGAAACTGCAGAAGCCTTGTGCTTCTCCACCAGCGCCTGACAAGTAAGGAATGTTTTAGAGGGCAGGAGCGTCAAGTTTAATAGTCTGTAAGTGACAGTTGTTGGGTACTGAGCAGATAAAGGAAAACATTTTGCTGAAGAATCTGCGCGCCGTGTGGCGTTGCTTTCCTCACTGTCTCTGGAGCAAGATGGCCAAGTGCAAACACCGCAAGTGTGCACCTCTTCAACAGCAGTATTTGTCCCCTTGGACGCATGCCTGTCAGTTTGAGATTCTGGTGTGCACACACACAAACCCTACAGAATGTATCCGGCAGACAAGATTCATTTTGGGTAAAGACAGAGTTGGGGATAGGAACAGAGTGAAAAAGAGATAGAAGATGGGATATCTTGCAGTGTGTGCTCAACTTGTCTCTGCTTCTGTCTGGTATGGCACTCTGGCCCAATCATGTGTGAGTGTGAGTGTGTGTGTGTGTGTACATGTGTGGTTCTGGGGACTGAACCGGGCCAGTAACACTGAACCTCAAGCCCCTCCTCCCTTTTTTTGAAACAGGGTCTTAGTTTGCCCAGGTCAGGCTTGGACTGGAGCTCCTCCTGCCTGAGTTTCCCAGTGCCCGGATTACAGACGTACCAGCAGTCCCTACTTCAGTGACCTTGAAGACCCTTTCATCCACTCTAGAAATGGTTCCAGCTCTGCAAAGGAGGACTTCCCAGGGGACGGCAAACAGCCTGTGGGGGACAGCTGTCTGAGGCTGTTTTCCCAGCCATCCTGAGATGCAGGTGACAGCTGGCCAGAAAAGGCTCAGATCAAATGTCTTTGCCTTGTTCCGGTGCCAGTGCTACCACAGTTCCATTTTTTAAAGCAAGGCCATCAGCCACCTTAAGCTTTTCATCCCTGGAGATTTTCACTGAGCTTGCTTATGTATTAGCTTGGAGCAATGCCTGGCATTTCATAGGTGCTGCAGAAGTATTTATGGAAGGAATTGGCCCTGTCTGCTGCGGCCTTTTCTATTTCTCTTCCTGACACCCACCCCCGAGTGATCTCTGGCCATCAGTACATGTGTCCTGTGCTCCAGAAGGACCTCTGTGGTCAGATCTTTGAGTACTTGGACTTCCCCCTCCTCAGTTTTATACTCTTTCCTCCATTTAAATATGTCTGTATGAAATCCCAGCTTCCATGGCCTGAGGACTAAGGGACAGAGCAGAGAGGCTCGAGATTTAGGGCTGGACAAAGCTATCAACAGAAGAAGCAAACTGGACTGAGATCCTACCAGTGTCCAGGGAGTGCGAAGAAACCTGAGCTGTCCAGGGCCAGGGACGGGCTTGGCCAAGGTCATCCAGGCAAGACGGGATGAGGCTGTGGGACCAACACAGGGCTGTAAGGGGAGCACTAATCCCCTGCCTGGCATTGGCTGAACATGTTCTCTGTAGCCCTTTACCTTCAAGGTGGGCTGCAGACTGCTAAGACGTGGGCTCAACAGGTGGACAGAAAACTACAGTAAAACAGTAAAGCTCAGACTGAAGTATGAGATGTTTCCAGTGTGTGCTTCTCCCCTTCTCTAGCTTGTTCGCCTTTATTTCTGCTCATTAGAGTTCATTTGTATAGTACAGGGTACCTGGATACTTGGTCGAACATTATGCTAGGTGTGTCTGTGAGGGCGTTTCTGAATGAGATTAACATTGAAATATGTAGACCCAGTAGAGCAGGTGGCTGGTCTCAAGGAGGGTGGGCTTCATCCAGACACTTGAAGGCCTGAGTAGAACAAAAGCCTGACCTGCCTCCAAGCAAGAGAGGCTTCCTCCTGCCTCCCTGCTTGAGCAGAAACATTGATCTTTTCCTGACTTTAGAAGCAAACTCAAACTTTAGCTTGACTCGGGTTTTGAGCCTGTTGATTTCCTTTGGTCTGGAAGTGCTCCATCAGCTTTCCTGGGTCTCCAGTGGGCCATCTGTAGGTCTAGGGACTTCTCAACTGCTGTATTCATGTGAGCTAATCCCCCACCCCCGCCCCAGAGGTTAACCCTTCACACCTGTGGATCTATGGGCTGTACACCCAAGGATTCAACCAAGTGCATACTGGAAATACTTAGGAAAAAAATGCATCTGTCCTGAACATGTTCAGATACTCTCCTTGTGATTATTCCCTAAATGATGTAGGATAACAGCGATTTTTCATTATGTTAGTATTAAAAGTAATCTAGAGATGATTTAAAGTATATGGGGGAATGTGTGTAGGTTACATGCAAATATTTAAGGGACTAGAGCATCCATGAATTTTAATATTTGTGTGTTGGGGGCATGGGAGTGGGAGGGTCTTGGAGCCAATCTGTTGCAGACACAAAAAGCTAGCTGTCTGTCTCTCTGTCTCTCTGTCCTTATCCATCTCTTCCTCTCTCCATTCAGCTATCTGCCTATCGATCCATTCATGTATCTGTCTTACCTGTTTATCCATCCAGCCATCTGTCCATTCAGTATCTCTCTCTCTATATCATGTATTTTCTTTTGTTTCCCTTATGCACCTCTCACTCCAAGCCAAATTCCCTTCCTCTCCTGTCTGAGAGTTTTCCTCTTCAGATGCTTCCTCTTCTCCGAGGCTTCCTATAATCCATTCTGACCTGGCTGGAAACAATGCCCCCTTCTTTCATTTTTGTATCATTTATTAATAACTGTTTTACATCTGGTCGTTTGTAGAGCTTGTCCCATGAGACAGCAGACGTCTTTCCAGATATGATCTATTCCAATTTACACTTGACAGTACCTCTCAGGACAGTACTCTACTCAGGGAAGATACTCTGTAAATATTTGGTGATTGATGGAATAAATGAGTGTCTGTGGACTTGGCAAGTAGGTTGTCAGGGCACTGAATCTGATGCCCCGTGTCCTTTAAAATGAGTAGCTCTGTGGATCCGTTTTAGCAGGGGCAGACTAGCCCCACTGAGGTGGGCCAGTGACTCTTCTGCCATATAAAGTTAAGGTCTTCTCCAGTCTTCTGTGAGCCTTTACCTTTTCTGGATATATGCGATCACTTTCTAATTTCTTCTGTAAGTGTGATTTTCGGGTGCCCTAGTCTTTAATATCTGACTTCCAAAATGAGAAAAGAGAAAATTAAAAAGGGTAAACAGTGCTAGTCCTTTAAATCCCCTGGAAATCATTTTGGCTAGAGGGAGAGGGCTTGTAATAGTGGTGGAGGTACAAGGACAGGGGCTCTCATCTCTTGATCTATAGTTCTGTGATCAGAAGCAGGAATCAGTGATCAGAGTGAGGCAGGAGGGAGCTAAGGAAATGGCTGGCGAAAGAGGGGAAGGCTCACCTTGGAGCCTACTTTCTGGGACTCTGTCCACTTTCCGACTTAAGCATTAACACATGACTGGGATATCCAGGTCTAAATGCAATGGGAGAAAGTAACCAGGTAACTTATTTATACACCTTGAGTGTCCAGGCATGTGCCTAGTGGTCTTCAGCAACCCTTAGGTGACCCAGCATAATTACAGTGTCAATAACTATGGTGATTTGACACCCCCTACCCCTTGCCCTGGGCTTGCACGCCATGACAATTCCTCCAAGGGCCATAGAAGATCAGAAATTCCACCGCTTGATGGAGGAACCCAGTCAAGCCACTCATTGGCAGGAGTCAAACCTCAGGTCAAACATTCGATCCCACCCCAACCCTAAAGCTTAAAACCTCCAGCACCAAGCTCCCCTAGGGCCATGCATTCTTCTCACTGGCCTGCTCCCATCTGGTGGAGTGTACTATGAATTTTCAAATAAATCTTTGATCTTGCTGCTCCTTTTGAGTATCAATTCTTTGTTCGGAATTTAAGAACCTGGACAAGACCTCCCGACTCAGTAACCAGAGCACAGTACCCCTGTGCTTGGAAGACCCGGTACTTTTATGACCAGACTGGCTCCCACAAGCTGCAGCGAACATGGAAAGTTGGGAATGGGAGGTGGGTACCTGCCACTGTGCTAAATTTAAATGAACCAAAATCAATCACAAACTACCACTTAGTCCTTCTCTGGAAGTTGTGTGCCTTTGATAGCCTAGAGTTCAAAAATAGTTACTTCAGACACATTCTAGCAATGGGATTGTCTAGGTGAGGAGATGGATTCCTAGTGCTCCCTGGCTAGGGCTACCTTTTCCATCTAGTTCTGCTTTATGTTTTGGGTGTGCTTAATCGACCTTGGCAATTAGAAACTATTTTGTTTCATTCCACAGCAGCCATCATCAACCAGACTTCCAGTAAGACTTAAGAAATCAAGTCGTGGGCAGTGGAGGAGACCTTTGTAAAGCATGCAGCAAGTTTGGTCCCCAGATACTGATGCTGGGAACCAGATGAAAATCTCTAGTAGTGTAACTGTGGACCCAGGATTAGAGATCAGATTTGAAATTTGATGGAATAAAACATCTTGGATACAAAAAAGTAGGTCCTGTATCATATAGCTATAATAGTCTCAGGGAGCTCTTACCCCTTGAAGAGGAAAGAAGTGGGAAAAAAGAGGATGTATTCCAAAGGGGTCTGAGCAGATTCATGATCCCGAGTAGCTGTGAAGGCTAGATAGAAAATATTTAATATTTGTGGAGGCCATCAGGAAGGAGAGCCTGGTGGAGTCACTGAGGCTTCCACAAAGAACAAAACACAGGAGAGCCAGGCAGCATCTTGCAGGTCCGCGGCTGTTGGACAAATGTTCTGTGCCAGAACATACTTTATATTTTCTAGCCCAGGTTCCAGATGAAGCAATGTAAAAACTGATGACCTAGTACAATGTTTTTTTCCCACAAATTGTGGGAGAGAAAAAGACGAGTATGGAATAACTGTTGTGCATTCCCTCTAGCGCCTCCCTTTCACCTGCTTTTTTGCCTTTCCTGTGTGTTGGGACAGTTGATTGACCAAACAGGTCTTGACAAAGACTGTTTCGTGACATGGTTTTTCCTAAAACAATGAGAGGATGGTGGAAGGGACAACAAGATGAATCAGGGCCAGGAGGAGTTGTCTGCAGATAGTCAGGTACCAGAACTGCCATAGAGTGTGGGGACAGATTGTGTGTTTATGGGAAGGGACATTCCCGATGGGGCCTCTGTGTATCCTCAAGGGCCCGCAGTTGGCCTCTCCCTCCTGTTGCTGACTTTTCTTGTACTCATTTCGCCATTCATGCAGTACTTCACTTTGCCTGTTTTACATGCATAAACCATGGAATCGTAACATTTCAGGGGACAGGGAAATAGGAGCGCTGAATGATGGCCTCCCAAAGATACCATGTTCCACCCTTGGAATTCATGAATGTCACCTTTGGGCAAAGAGTCTTTGCAGATATGATTATGTTAAAGTTCTTGAGGTGGGGAGATTATTTCAGATTACCAGGGTAGCCCCCAAATATGATTAAATTATCCTTCTAAGAAGGAGAATTGACACACACAGAAGAGAAGGCCAGGTGAATAGAGAGGCCAGTGATTTGCAGTGGGATAGCCACCAACCAAGCAACACTAAGAGCTGGAAGGGCCAAGGAATGGATTCGCCCCTGGAGCCAGCAGAAGGAGTGCTCTTGATTTAAACCCAGTGACACTGACTTCAGATTTTTGGTCTCCAGAACTGTGAGAGAATTAATGTTGCATGCATGCATCATTTATTTGTTCATTGTTACTGTGTTAGTCAGCTTTTTACTGCTGTGACTAAATACCTGAGAAAAACAATTTAAAGAAGAGTTAAGTGCCCATTAATCCTGATATGTCCACTTCATGGGATTAAGAAATGCCTAGCTGACTAATAAAGAATACTTCTGGGTGTGTCAGGTGCACTGTGGACGTGTGACTTTGGAAAATGGTCCTTCATCCCTTCCTCTGTAGCATATTTCCCTACTCTGCTTCCCAACCACCATGAACTAAGCAGCTTTGCTCCACTGTACCCTTCTGCCATGATGTTTCTGCCTTGGAACCTGCCAACCATAAACCATGTACTGAATCTCCTGAAACCCTGAGCCAAATTAAATCTTTCTTCTTTTAAATTGTGGAAGTTGGGTGTTGTGTTTCAGCAACAGAAAAGCTGACTGATACTAGGTTTATTCTGGCTCACACTTTCAGAAATTTGGCCCATGGTTGACCACCTCCATCGTGTTAGGTCTGTGAGGAGGCAGACACATCATGGTGGATGAGCATATTGATGTTGGAACAGAGCTGCTCACCTTATGGCAGCTAGACAGCAAAAAGAGTGCGAAAGCCAGGGAGATGAAGGGGCCAGGAACCAGGCATAGTCCTTGAGTCGGTGACACACTCCTCCTGTTCTTATCATCTTCCAAAAATGCCATCAGGTTTTAATCTCATCAGTAGATTAATCCAGTGGATGAAGTCATGAGATCCAATCACTTTCCCCAGAAGCCTATCAGTAGGCAAGCAGTCTTTCACACATGAGCTTTGGGAGACATTTCACATCCAAATCATAGCAGCCATTAAAGGTGTGACAATTTGTTTCACTTGCCTCAGGAGACTAATACAGGGTGTCGCTTATTATAGCCAACTACCCAGGCAGAGGGGCCCTTGGCAGACATCTGCGTGAGTGGGCTTTGCTTGCTCCTGTTACTTGCTGTGACATCCCATTCTCAGTCAGATACTTGTGACATCTGAAGTGGTGCTCAGAAAGTCTGAAATGCAATACGGGTGTCTCGGGTGGCTCCTCAGCCTCACCTGCCCTTTCTTTGTGTACTGATGTCTTTCTACTCTGGGTAGCAAGTCCTGTTGTTCTCAATGGGCAGCTGGCTTTTTATTATACTCAAAAAAGGTTCTCAGTTCCCCTCCAACTTGAATCAGTCTGCTTCAACTCCTGAGAATCATTAGTGTGCCTATTTCTTCTAGTTTTGGGGTCCTTTCAATTCATCATAGTCCATACCAATGGGATCCAAAGAGGTGTGTATGAAAGAAAAGCCCTCAAAACAAAATACTAAGGGCTGGGATTTAGCTCAGTGGTTAGAGTGCTTGCCTTGCATGCACAAGTCCCTGAGTTCAATCCCCGGCACCACCAAAAAAAAAAAATACTAGAATATCCTTATATCTACTTTTAACCTAAAACTTAAAAAATGAACTTGGTTCATATTTAACAAGTAAATAGTATATTTGTGCAACTTGTGAATAAGTGAATGCCACGTATATTTTTAAATCTCTCGTGGATGGAGATGTGTGCTTTTGAAAATGGAGGGAGATTGTTCTTCTCTCCCACCATTGCCCTTTTTAGCTGAGCCTGATTTGAGATTTAACTCAGGATGATATTTATGGTGAACATGTGGACACAGATTGGTTGGTCATAATGAGAGTACTGAATTAGTCTAGTTTAACTCATTGTCTAGTAGGGGAGCCAGCCATGTAAACAATGACTACTATTCAGAGCTCCTAGAAGAAGAGATGGATAGAGGAATTAACTTTTGCCAAATTAAAATATCTCACTAAGTTTGTGACATGGGATAAAATCAGTTGACTTTCCCTGCCCTTGACTCCTGGCTTGGATCTGCCACTCTGTGCAGGTAATGGAGGTGGCAGAAGGTGGCCTGAGGTCGGTCCTGCTGCACTAGGGTCCAGTTATACAGAGAGCTGCTGAAGGCACATGGCAGAGACCAGCAGCCAGCTCCTGCAGACTCCCACCTAGCAAAGGAACTTCTTGGAATTTATTGACCAGTTCACCTATACTTTTTTTTTTTTTTTTTGGCAGAGGTACAATTTTTAGCCCCAGAAAATGTGTCTAGGACCTGTTTCAGCTCTGTAGATGTCAGACTCTGCTTACATTTCTGCCTCTACAATCCTGTCTTTCCATCACTCCTCCAAGACATGGACGAAAGCTCTTCTTCAGTTTATCCCAGCCTTACCAGAGGAGTAGCTATGTTTGCACCTTCTTAGCCCCCTTAATATTAAGAGAGCTCTTAACTGCTCTGGGCCTCATTTTCCAATCTGTGAAGTAGGAGATAAAATAGTATCTACTTTGTAAGGATGTCATGAGGATCAAGTGAATCATGTTTTCAAATTTCTCAGAATAGTGCCTGCTACATAATCAGTAGTCACAAGATATACACTAATATCTATACTGCTGTTAGTGTGATTAATAATTATACTGACCTAATGCTGATGTGCTTCTTAAGTCTTCTGTCCGGTGGGTAGACCTCATTGGAAATAGGTGCCTGGATGACCTCGAACCTGAACTTCTCAGATACCAAGACCTTCTATTCTTGTCCACCCCTCCTGCGCAATGTCCATCCTAATGTGAAGATTCTTCTAGAAGTCATCATACTCTCAGTAAAAACCAATGTCCCAGAGCAGGGAGTTCTCAAAGGTTTGCTCTTACTGACCTTCTGACACATGCACTGGATATTCACAGATGCTAAAATGCACGTAGTTCCATCATACTTTTTGTGTTGTTTCTATCAAAGATTTGAATCCCTGTTAAAAATCACAGATACAAGGTCTGACTACAGAGGCATTATCTACTCACGGATGGTTCAAGGTTATGCCCGAGGGAAATATCCCAGGAGCATGCCACAGGGATTTGTCCCTGACTTTGTCTTGTTCCAGTATTTTAGCAGTAGTTTGCTGAAGCCAGTGCATGATGGAATTAGGATCCAAAAAGGGCTTGACAGGTTCCAACAATTAGGTTGAATCCAACAAGATGCGATTTCTCAGAAATAATAGTGGGGTCCTTCACTGGTGTTGCCAAACAACCAAATACAAGAATAGAAGAAAAGTGTGACAAGAGTGAGTGACTTTTCAGCACAGGTGCAGTTGAGTGGCACCAGCTTTGATATGGATCCACAGTGTGAGAGGACCGTCAGCAGTGTGAATTTACTTCTGCACTGTTAGAGGAGAAGTAATCATCCCCTCACCCATGCTGTGTAGACCACAGGTCATCAGCTGTGGGTTTTAGTCCTTTGACCTTGACATCGTATAATAGTTAGGGTTCTCTGGAGAGAGACAATCAATAGAAAATATATGTATAATTATGCAGGGGATTTATCAGATGGGATTACAGAGGCGGAGGTGGAAGAGTCCACCAGGGCTGGCAGGATCAGAGGTAGAATCCACACTGGCCGTCTGCACATTGGTGAGCCAGAAGGTGCAGTAGCAGTTTAAAGTCAAAGGCCTGGAAGCTCACTCTAAATTTGCCCATGTGAGTCTATTCTGGAAGGCTGAAAAAACTGGAGACCAGTGTCCAAAAGTAGTAGCAAAGACTGGAGGAAATGGGCACATTTTCTTCTCCTTTCCTGTTTTATTTATCCAGACTATAAGTCTGTTGGTTGGGATCACCCATATCCGGGGCGGGTGTTACCCCCTCAGTTTACGGCCTACATGTCAAACATCCACAGACACACCCACAACTTTACTCATATGCTAAGTAGTATTACTCAAGTCAAGTGGACTTACCACAATTAATGATCACAGATCCCTTAAAGCATTTGGAGGAGAGAACCAGGATCCCAGTAGGACTCCAAGTTGTGTTCTCTAATGAATTATGGGATGCTCGGGAATGCTTGCTTTACAGAGATGATAGTTGTCTCCATGTACTTCAGGTTGCCCCTTGATAGCTGCAGGATCATCGTGCTGAGGAAGAGCTAAAGTGTTCCTGGAAGGGTTCCCAGGATCGCATCCAGGGTTGATGGGAGCCAGGCCTGGGAAGGTGGAGTTTGATGGAAGGTCAGGAACTCTGCTATTGCTAACACTTGGAGCAGTCAGTGAGCAGGTTGGACAACATACTGGTGGCTGGGAGTTGAGGATGCTGGCTGGAAATTGCAGATGTTGTGGTTGTTGATTTAAAGGTGACCCGTGTATTTTAGATTCCAAACGTACAGCTGACAAAGATATTCATTCACTCACTCACTCATTCATTTTGCAATGCTAAGGATTGGACCCAGGGCCTTTACACCGAGCTGTGTCCTCACCCCCTCCCTTTTTTTTTCTTTTTAATTTTTGAGAGGGTCTCACTAAATTGCTAAATTCCCCAGACTGGGTTTGAACTTACAATCCTCCTGCCTCAGCCTCCCAAAATGCTGGGATTATGGGTGTGCACCACCACACCACATTCAGCTAAGGTCATCAGAATTTAATATTCTGATGCCTGTTTGTGCCGAAATCTAATGTAGCTATATTTTTTTGCCCAGAAGCGGTCCCAGAAGCACATAGAAACAGGACCCAGACTTTTTTTCTCCCAAGATGAATTGGAGATCAGCTTAAATGCCCAAGCAAGAAGTCACTAGATTGCTAGGAATTGTGCTTCAGGCAGAATGAAAGAGCCCACGTGGAGTTAGAATATTTGACAAGCATCGCTGTGTACGTTAAAGTAATTTAGTCACTGCAGAATACAGCATTTTCAGTGGGATTATATCATCCTGGCCTGTCAAGATTAGCTGGCTACAATACTCTTCCTCCCCTAACTGGATGAATTATGAGATCCGATAGAGTTGGTTAGAGTTGTCCATCTGGCCTACAAAAAGTGTCTGCCCAAAATGATTGGCTGTCCACTGCCCCTATTGACTTTGAGTGATTTTCTCCTCAGGAGGTTCAGTTGCACTTTGAGGGGAGGTCAGCGACTCTTTATAGAGAAAACAGTTTTTTATTTGCTATTACAAAAGGCACGTGTCTGGTTCATCCACAAAAACTATGCAAAATAGTTGCAATGTACCCTGAAATTTACTCCCCAAATTAGGCTCTTTCAGCCACTAGTACACAAGATGATGTGACTTCATGATGGTTACTTCTGTTATGTGATGTGTTAGGACTATAGGTTGGTAACTCTGCAGAGACTCCCAGCTGCTTTCCCTCATAGCGCATCACATGCCACTCCCCTTCGGAAGACTGTTGTGTGGTTCTGCAGATGTTGAAGCTGGCCTTCAATGGCATCTGAGAAGTATGACCCTAGGAGACTTCATAATTGTAATTTTTTAATGGATGCAATTGACATGTTTGAGTGTATGTCTATGAATTTTAACATGTGTGTTGATTCATACATATGTACATGACAATGCTTTCAACACACAGAATATCTGGATCATGTCAAAAAATAACCTGCTGTCCTTTTGTGTCTAAGTTCCCAAGAGCTATTAGGCTCTTTTTTCCATGTAATGTCTTTGGTTTTGGTATAAGGGTAATGTTAGCCTCATCAAATTAGCTGAGGAGTGTTTCCTCCTATTATATTTTCTGGAAGAAATTGTGTAGGGTTGGTATTGTTTACCAATAAAGAAAAAACATTTTTCAAATGTGTGGTAGATTTTACCGTGGAATCCATCTGGGTCTCAAAATTTATTTTTTGGAAAATTTAAGTTACAAGTCCTTTAATAGTACTATTCAGGTTGTGTCCTTCATTTTTTGCTGAGTTTTGTGTTATCTAAGAATCATCCATTTCCTCAGCCCCCTTGGTAGGAGTGTAGATATTATATCTAGCCACACTGAAAATCTCATCACCAGTATACTTTTTGTCTTGTAGAGAAAAATGGGATGACAGTAATTTATTATAGTTACCCAGATATTGACCATGCCTGATGTTCTAAGTTCCCTTCTGCTATCATTTTCTTTTGCTCTGAAGAACATCCTTTAAAAATTCTTCTAGAGAAAGTCTCTGAAAATGAATTTCTGTGCTTTTCTTTTATCTGAAAATGTCTTTATTTTGCCTTCATTTTGGAAGGCTCTTTTCACTGGATGTAGGATTCTGGGGTTCACAGTTCTTTTCTGTTGGCATCTTTAAAATGTTGTTCCAATTCTTTCTGACCTCTCTGTTTTACAATGAGAAATCTACAGTTGTTTAATCATTACTTCTCTGTTGGGAGGACATCATTTTTCCTTGTCTACTGTCCAGAATCCTTTCTTTGTCTTTACTTTTCAACACATTGGTCAAGATGTGTCTGAGCACATACTGTTTTGTACTCATCTTGTTTCAGGTTTCCTGAACTTATTGAATCAGTTTAGTTTTATTAACCAGTTTGGGAGCCTTCAGCCATTACTTCTTTAATTATTTTTTCTTCTCTGCAGCCTTTCTTACCTGTTTTATGACTCTAATAATATGGACATTAGAAATAGAGTAAAAAGAGGAAATAGAAATAGAGGAAAAAGCCTAGCAGTTTCTATTAATCTATCTTCAAAGTGACTAAATTCTATCTTCTCCCTTTTATAATTGAACCTAACTGTAGAGTTTTGGTTGTCGTTGGTTTTTGTTCCAGTCCTGTGTTTCCTTTACCTTCATGTTTATGTCACATTTCTTCAGTGAGACTTTCTGTCTCTCCATACAATAATCTGGACATTCAGAATATTGTGTTAGGAGGCATGGGGCCTTCTCTGCATCCTGTAGAGAATGTTGATGCATTTGTTTAGGCAGGAAATTGAGTTGCTAGGTTTAGTCTGCGTAGCCTGTCCAGCCAACTTTGGGTTGTGGTTCCAATATCTGTTAAGTTTTCAGAGCCTTTGAAACAAACCTTGTTCAGATCTATGCTGCCTGTGCAACCATTAGCCATTCTGTGTAGATGTCTACCTGTTTTCTAGTTTTCAGAACCCATCACACTGTTTAGGCCCAGACTTCTGCAGGAGCAGTTTGCAGGAGAGCCCAGGAGTCCGTGGACAATATTATGGCATCACACGAGCAAACACTTCTCTGAGTTCTCTTTGATGTTTTCCTGTTCCTTGGTGCTCTTAGTCAGTGTCACATAACTCCAATGAAAGATCCGAGGCAGATAATTTATAAACAGAGAAGGTTTATTTCACCCACAGTTTTGAAGGAACCTTCAAAGACACCATGTCTGCATCAGCTTGGTTTTGGGAAGGTCAGCATGCAGAGGCGCATCATGTTGGGAGCATGTATTGGAGCAAGTAACCAGCGCTGAAGCCTGGAAGAAGTGCAGAGAGAAGAAGAGACAAAGGTCCCACAGTCTCCTTCAAGGGAATGTCCCCAATATAGACCTCCCACAAGGCTCTACTAGGGATTGAACCCCACATTGAACTTCACATTGGAGCACATCCCGGCCCTTATTTTCATTTTTTCTTTTGAGACAGGATCTCACTAAGTTGCCCAGGCTGAGCTCATACTGTCATCCTTCTGCCTCAGCCTCCCAGTGTGCTGGGATTACACGCATGCACCACACCTGGCCTAAGCTCCATCTCTTCAAGGTGTGCCACACTGCCACACTGGAAAGTCTTTACATACAGAGCTTTGAGGGACACTCAGTGAAACTGTAGCAGGCCCTCTTTTCATTTCTACAACCAGTGAGCTGAGGCTTCATCTGCATGGCTTTCCATGGCTGTGTCAGCTTCTCCCTGCAAGTGGTGACAGAACAGGAAGTAGTGTGAAGCCTCAGTAGTTGGGGCTTCCTGGAGACAATTGCTCCAGTGAGCCAGGAAGGTTCTTGTCTCCCTCAGAGGTGTTGGGCACCTGTGGATTACTGCGAGTTGATACGTGAAACAATGGAAAAGTGAAACAAAACAGTGTTTCCCCCGCTCTCCCTCAGCATCACCTGGCCCTTTCCCCACCCCACCAACCAGAACTAGAGGCCTCCTGGAGCTCTCACCCATCCCTGCCTGTGCCTGCTGGGGGTGTCACCCTGCATTACATCTAGCCTGGAGTTACTAGGTGGGGAAATACAGTAAATTTTGTGTTACCGTTTAGCTCTAGAATGTCCCCTTGAAATGTTCTGTGTATGGAAGGTGACTGGATCACGGGGCACTATATTCAGCAGATTCATCCATTGGTGAGTTCAGAGCTGAATGTGCTGTTAGGAGATGGGTTCTGGTTAGAGGTGGGTCCCTAGCGCGGGGTCTGGAGGGGTGTATTCTTATTCCAGGCTCCTTCCTTCTCTCTCAGCTTCCTGGCCTCCTAGGTGTGAGCAGCCATCCTTTCCAGGCCCTTCCATCATGTCATTTCTGCCTTGGAGCCAACTATTTCTGCCTTTGGCTCAATTAACCATGAGCCAAAATAAACCTTTTCTCCTTTAAATTGCAAGAGTCAGGTATTTTGTGTCAGCAATAGAAAAGTGACGAAGATGCTCTTCTAGTTTGGGGCTTCAAATTCAGATCTTTCCCCCCAGACTGGGTACTGCTGTTCACGTCTCAGAGTCCTCAGGCTGCTCCACAATTCCATGCAGGTTTCATAGCTGCATTCAGTGGAGGAGACAGGTGGAGAATTTCTCCAGCTCTCCATGTCCAGAATTTTTAGAAGTATTTTTCTCCAGCCTAAGTGGTTAATTGAATATTACACCATCAGTAAGGTCACTGTATCTGAGCTGTGGGGAGTTTCAGGACTATACAATCCTGAGTGAATGCCACCAGGACTCACCAGTCCTAGGGACACCTGGGTCCAACATGGCCCGTCATTCTCAACCCTGATAGCTAAGCACCACCATCTGCTGTAGTTCACTTTCTTTTTGGACATCCTGTGAGTGTGTGAGCTGATTTATCGATAGTTTCTTTTAAAGTGCTGATTTATGGGCTTCTCCTTACAGGAAGCTTTAGCCATAGCAAGAATCAGAGTGGGAGCTCCCCACATCCTAGGGGTGTCAAGGTTTGGTTCAGTCCATCCACATTTTTCTGACCTGTGTTACTGAAGACATCTTTCCTTCTACCACTGTCAGTTAAACTTTGTGTTTGTCCATCACAAACACCCTCCCCTCACAGTTAGCTTTGTTAAAGCGGCTGGCAGAGTCAGGAAGAAGTAATCTCTGGCCTGGGCTAGGAGATCTAGGTCTTGAAAGAAGTGAACAGAGAAAGCCTAAAAAACCACAGGTTAGGCCGCGGGCAGCGCGCAACTCGCCTGAGAGGTGGCTAGAAGCTCCCACACACCTGCAAGGACCTGCCTGGTTCCCGTGAGACATCTGGGACGTGCGAGTACCAGACTAAACAGCAAAATACAGCCCACTGAGGTGAGAAAGGTGCGCGCGCTGGTCTCTGGACCCGCCCACACGCCGATCGCGCCATATATGACAAACCAACGGCCAACATTACACTAAATGGCCAGAAACTAGGAGCTTTCACATTAAAATCTGGAACAAGACAAGGGTGTCCACTGTCACCACTGCTATTTAACATAGTTCTAGAAACATTAGCCAGAGCAATTAGACAAGAGAAAGAAATAAAAGGAATAAAGATAGGAAAGGAAGAAGTTAAACTATCGTTATTTGCAGATGACATGATACTCTACATAGAAGACCCAAAAAATTCCACCAAAGAACTACTGGATTTAATAAATAAATTCAGTTGTGTGGCTGGATACAAAGTCAACATCCAAAAGTCAATAGCATTCCTATACACAAAAAATACACCCACCGAAAAAGAAATAACAAAAGATATACCTTTCACAATTGCACATAAAAAAATAAAATACCTAGGAATATATCTAACAAAAGAAGTAAAAGACCTTTACATCGA